>JASDQU010261308.1:1021-15564 GCA_032191745.1 Picea mariana
ATATATATATATATAAGAATGAGAAGAAGGAGAAGAACAAAATCATTAAAGACACTCCTATATGGAGAAAATGATAGGTGGGTTGTTGTATAACTCATAAAATTTAAGGTTTGACTATTTTATTATATGTGTGGCGGTTTTTTTATTGGAAACCACCATAAAAAAGTGTTCAAAATGGACAAAAGTGTTCAAATTGAACCTAAAAATTTCAAACGCAATGCATATAAACTAGTCAATAAGTGTGTGTGTGTGTGTTGTGGGTTGTGTGAAATACATATATCAAAGAAACCCACTAGAGACTTCCTCTCATTGCGAGGATGGCACCGGGGGTAAACCAGATTCTTTCAGGCTTGAGGTTGATACAACAACATACTCATTAAGAGATCCAATTATCATCTTGTGGGAATTAATTATGGGTGTGCAGGATAACACTCCTCTCAACTACCCAGGCTAGACCCAAATGACAATAATTATTTATATTGTCCCAAAAGTTCTCTAAATTATCCACTTATATTAGTTAATTAATGTTTTGTTGGATTTCCTTCTCTTGGATGTTTTATAATTAATGAGCATATATGTTCATAACATGGATAATGGTTCCTCTTGGAGTATGAGGTAAAACTACTACAGCTAGATTCATTCCAACCATTAGGTAGGAGTGGCCAAGATAATTTGGTAGGTTGGAAGTACAATATGCCTGGGAATGTGTTGAGTTGAGAAAAAGGTATAAATATTCTCCTTATTACTATGGATTATGATATATTCTTGATTGACATTTCTATTAATTCGAAGTAATTAGGAGAGAATATTATTAAAAAGTCTTTAGGAAATATTATTGAGTGATATTAGATATTTTCTGAACTTTGGTTTGAATTGTTTTAATTTTATTACAGAAATGGACGATTGTTGTTAACTCAAGACAGTTAAGAAGATCATGAAGATGCATAGGTCGTTAAAGAACGAAGGAATCGGGCATAAAACGGTTGAAAGGAAGATTGACTTTTATTTTGCAATCTTCGTAAATAGTAAAAGCAATCCCGAGGATCTCTTGATCCTCGGGATAGCTTAATTTACTTATTTCATTGTAATATATAAAGGATAATGAACAATAGAGAGAAACCAAGAAATTTATCCAAGCATTCAGATCTCTTAATTGTTGACATTATGTACAAGCAATCCCATTGTAAATGATTTACCAGTTATGGAATTAATGAAAGCTTCAAGAGTTTTGAGCATATTTGCGTACTGAGTTTTTCGTAGCAGTACCTTCTGAAGACCGCAGGCCCCGTCAGAAGGAGTTATTGTCTCATATGTAATCGTATCAATTTTGTTTTAGTTCTGTGATTTGAATTTCCTTGCAATAGTTAAGATAAATTCGTGAGTGTGTTGATTCTTTTATGAATTGGTTATATTGTTCATTTGTAGAGAATAGATGTTTCATTTGAAAATTATCAATTGTTGTTCCATTTCCAATTGTTGTTAGTTTATCGCTTGAGAATTCTTTTCATTTTCACATACGCTATTCCTTTTATCAAATTTGCATTTGTTGTTCCTTTCGCTTAATTCGCATTTGTTGTTCCTTCTTAAATATGCAGTAGATCGATGTTTTTTTCCAACCAGTTAATTAATCATTGAGAGATTGATTCATTAAGTGTTTTCGCAGATTAAATTATTGTTCCTTAGACAAATGAATTCAGTTAATTGATTGATGCTTTGATTCATGGTGTGTTATTGATCAGAATACAATTCTGTTAAGTGAGTTATTAGTTTCAGAGTTTTAATGAATGTGTGAAGAACTTGATTATTGCAGTAATCTAGATAGACTCGGATTTGCTTTAACTGAATTATCTACATGATTTAAACCTCTATGACTATCTACATAGACTTTACTGACATTCTTGAAAGAGAAGACGAATCCTCAGTTGATAAATTAATGTCAGACTAAGGTTGTTTTTAGGACATCTATAGAGACCAACATTTTGGCGTCGTTGCCGGGTAGAATGTCAAAGATAGCATAGGCTGCATCTCTAGAGGATGAGGTATTGAAAACGAAAGGTAACAACCTACGTAAGCAACAAGTAAAATGCTTGTGCCAACACCTACCTTCGGTTGATGCATAGAGGTTATATAGGTGCATAGAATTTGTGTCAGTGTGTATGACTAAGAAGAAAGAACTTGAAAAACAAAAACCCCTACCGAAAAATACAAAAGCCCAGGGCCTAGTGTCCCCTGGAAGGAGCACTTTCATATATGAAATTATCCGAAAAGTTGAATCTCAAGCCTCGGTTGGACCTCGAAAAGGTTTTACCTGAATCCCTCAAGCAACAAATTCATTGACTGCAGCTCATGCTGAGGTTCATAGCGGAACTGAAGGGACTGAACAAAGTTTCCAAAATACACATATTCCACTTCTCAGTTTTTTAGACGAGGGAAATTCTTGTAATTTGAAAGAAGGAGAAGGGGAGACCAGTGGAATTGTCGAGGTAAACCCACCACCACCTGAACCTGGATCTCTTGTGATCCTGATAGGAGAAGGAATACCTGAAATCCCAGACATAGGTAGCGCGATTAAATCCCCTAAGGGACCAAGTAAACAACCACCGTGAATAGAACACCTAGACTAAGAAATCCCTGAAGGCTATTGGCACATCTTAGACCAAATGTCACAACAAAATCAACCGCGAACCTAGACTTCCACTTTGGAATATCCTATAGTTGATATGGTTGCTAATGCCCCAATGAAAGCCATTCCACTGTAGAGTCTTCCAACCTTCCATGGATTGATATTAGAAGACCGTGACGCGTTCTTATTCGAGTTTGATGTCCTGTGTAGAGGGTATGAATACACCTATGAACCCCAGAAACTAAAGCTATTTCCTTCCATCCTAAAAGGAGCAACTTTATGATGGTTTATGGGAATAGGAGGAGGAATTATAAACTCATAGGATGAAATGAAACAAGCCTTCCTTACGAAATATCAAGACTATTGTAGAACCAGATTTAAAGGATGAAATATTTAAAATGATTGCAAAAGAAAATGAAACACTAGAAGAATATGTTGAAAGGTTTCAATATAACTTGCAGAGATCGCTTTACGGTACACTACCAGGTGAGGTACTTAAAGCCACTCTAATAAAAGGTATGAAGGATGAATGGGTAGAAACATTGAATTTAATGGGAAAGGGTGATATTTATCAAGAAACTTATGATAACATTGTCCAATTGTGCATCAGGTGTTCACGTGGAAGTACACAAACCAAATTGGGAATACGGGCTCCCATCACCAGAAGTAGCAACATTACTAGTGGAAGTGTCACCCGAGAAGAAATTGGTAATCTTTTAGAAAATTTTAAAACAGACATTTTGGGTACTCTGACTACACAATTGGATGTTCTGCAGGTTAAACAGATACAAGCAGAATCAGAACAGTCATTGGCCATATTTTGTCCACGATGCAGACAAAAACATGGCTTGAGGGAGTGTCCCTTGGATGTGGTTCGGATTTGCGCCATCTGTGCCAAAGACCATGCGACAGAGAAATGTCCATCACTCCCAGGACTAAAAGTTGTCTTTAAATAAGTATAAGAGGNCGGTATATTTAATGGCTCAGCGTTGCCAATGGTAGGATCGTCCCCCAGGTATGCTACAAGATCCCTCTTCTTTCTTTTCTGGACATTATAATTAACAACATAATTCTGAAAACGCATGGCAAGGCCAACCATTTGCTAATCCCACCTAGCAGTCCCAGCAATATCCTACTACACCCTAGCCAAATCAACCAGATGTTAATCCTACTTGGCCTAAATTGCAATACCCTACCCCATTTTGGAAGAATTCAAATAATAACTCATACCCTTCATAGTGGACTAGCACAACTGCCCAAGCCCCCAATTGGAATCAAAACTGGCAGCGCCCCATGGGACTGACCAATCAACCCATGGGAATGGATCCTCAAGCTCCACCCACTTTACAAGCTCCACTTCAATTACCCTAGAATCCTCAACCTCAAATGCGCCCTCAATTACCAGCCCAACCCAACCTGAATCCTAATAATTGACCAGTCCAACTCGTGCAAATTGTCGAGAATTGGGAGATTGAAACCAACTCTGTAGGGTGCAACGAACTTCAGTTGAGATCAGGGCGTGTAATCTCTCATGAGGAAAGCAACGTTCATCAAGAACAAGAGAATGAGGATGATATACAACCAACAATAAAACCATCGATTGTGGTCATAACAGAAGAAACAGAACAGGGGAAAAACACAGTCGAGCAACATAATCCTGATGAAAATGTAATTTCTCCTCCCCCATTTCCCGAGAGGCTAATGATAGCAAAACCAGTTGTATATCCTAACTTTGATATCATCGGGGAACTAAAGAATCTATGTGTTAAAATCCCACTCCTACAGGCTTTGCAAGATATTCCTATTTATGCAAAAAAAAATTAAAGAATTATGTGGGAAGAAGCCCGTAAGGAAAACTAAAAATCCATCAACTGTTCATATAGTAGGAACTTTGTCCAATATTATTCTAAGAAAGCAGGAGCCAGTCAAATATACAGACCCAAGGAATCCCGTGGTAACAGTTCATATACAAGGTTGTTTTTCTCCAAATACACTAGTGGATTTGGGGGCAACCATCAATATTCTGACCATCGAGATCTGTAATGTCCTCGGTATCACCTCCTTCGAACCTACTTCAACTATGTTAGAATTGGCTAATAAAACAATGGTTAAACCAGTGGGCACATTACAAGACATAGCAATATTGGTTGACTCTTAGGAATACCCAGATGATTTCCTAGTTATCAACCCAAGAAGTAGACTCGATGGACACCCATTGATATTGGGATGACCATGGCTAGCAACAACAGATGCATACATAGGATGTCGCACAGACAACATGACAATTACTAGAGGAAGTTCTACAAAGAACCTTATCCTGTATCCTCCAAATAAACCAAGCCTGCATGTCATACATCAACAGTTGCAACCACCTAGATATCCAGAAGAAAAGCTACGATCTCCTCTCACACTGGGAGAATCTCTTGGGCTCAAAAACCAACCGTAAGATGATGTGATCAGTAGCTTCATTAACAGCCTAGTCGTTATTGGCAACCCAACATGTCAAATGCTAAAAGTTGTTTTAGATAATGAAGCACAATGAGATCCTTTGGAAGAATTGATGGAGCAATAGATTCCCACCACTGATGTCCATAACATCATTTTAGTTGAAATCTCGCTAGGAAGATTTCTGAACGTTAATGCCAATTTGAATGAGCAACAACAACAAAAATTGATTCAGGTCCTTTCTAAATATCAACAGGATTTTGCTTGGGAGTATCCCGACATGAAGGGCATTGATCCCCAACTCTGTACACATCATATCTATATTGAAAAAGATGCTCGACCCATCTGACATCCCCAACGAAGATTGAATCCTCATCTCATGGACGTTGTTAAAGAAGAATTACAGAAACTGTTGGATGTAGATTTCATATATCCTATTTCAGACAGTCGGTGGGCCTCTCCACTAGTAATCGTCCCTAAAAACAATGGGAAGTGGTGAATCTACGTAGACTATAGAGAACTCAATAAATCTACCCAGAAGGACCACTTTCCCTTACCTTTTATTGATCAGGTCCTTGATACTTTAGCAGGGAAGCAGTTTTTCTCCTTCCTAGACGGATTTAGTGGATATAATCAGATTCATATTGCTCCAGAAGACTAGGATAAAATTACATTTACATGTCTGTGGGGTACCTTTGCATATCAAGTGTTTCCCTTTGGATTACGTAATGCTCCAACTACATTCCAAAGAGCTATTTTAAGCATATTTTTTTATTTGATTAATCAAGGACTTGAAGTCTACATGGATGATTTTACCCCTTATGGCACTGACTTTGATCAAGATTTAAGCAATCTGGAGAAGGTACTGGAACGATGCATTGCTACCAGGATATGTTTAAGTCGTGAGAAATTTCATATAATGATGATTGAAGGTGTGGTACTAGGACACTATGTTTCTGCAGACGGAATCAAGGTAGATCCAGGAAAAATAGAGGTAATCCTTAATCTTCCACACCTCGTACACAAACTAAGGTACACAGTTTCCTTGGTTGTGCGGGATATTATCGTAGATTCATAGAAAATTTCTCAAGAATAGTTGCACCTTTACATGCTTTAACTGGTAATGTGGAATTTCAGTGGTCTGATAAGTGTGATGTTGCATTTGCATAACTCAAAATGTTAGTTTCAACAACACTGGTGCTGAGAGGACCAAACTGGAAATTACCATTTCACATCTCTTCAGATGCATCAGATATCGCTATAGGCATTGTCCTTGGACAGGAAGAAGACAAGAAATCCTATGTTATTTATTTTATTAGCAAAAATCTTACTCATGCCGAATTAAATTACACAGTAACAAAAAAATAATTTTTAGTCATTATACATGCTATTAATAAATTTCGCCACTATATAACAGGCTATCTAGTTATTTGGTATATTGATCATTCTGCTATCAAATATTTAACCAACAAACCAATTACTAATGGATGGGTTACTCGGTGGTTGTTGCTATTGTAGGAATTCAACGTCATCATTAAGGATCGGCTGGGAAGAGAGAATCTTGTTGCAGATTTCTTGTCTCGTGTACCCAAAACAGATAACTCTTTGACAGTTGAAGACCAATTTTCAGACAAACACTTGTTCCCTGTCACTATTAAGACACCTTGGTACGTTGATGTGGCGAATTATCTGGCAAAGGGAAATTACCAACACACATGTCATCAAGAGAAAGGAAACTAATCGTTCAGCGCAGTGCACGATTCACCTGGATCGATGGATATATTTTCCACACGGGGTCTGATATTCAGATCCGAATATGTGTCATAGATGATGAAATTTACGATGTCTTGAAGGTGGGTCACGATGAGCCTTGTGGAGGAAATTTTGCAGACCGCAGAATTGGGCTTAAGGTTTTATAGATGGGCTACTATTGGACCTCAATATTCAAAGATGCAAAGAAGTATGTCTAGGCCTACGACAATTGTTAGAGGATGGGTCTGCCAGGCCAAGCTGATGAAATGGCTCTACAAGCACAAGTGGTGGCAGAATCTTTCGAGAGATGGGCACTCGATTTTTTTGGCCCCTTCAACCCAAAATCAAACCATAAATCTTATATACTAGTTGCAACAGACTATATGACCAAGTGGGTAGAAGCAGTAGCCTTGCCAAGCGCAACTAAGGAAGTAGTCATTAAGTTTCTCTTTGAATTATTTGCACGCTATGGATTACCCAGGGAAGTAATCACTGATGGAGGGTCGCAATTTACAACACATAAAATCACAGCCACTATGCACAATTATCACATTAAACACAGAGTTACCTCCCCATATCACCCACAGGAAAACGGACAAGTGGAAAGTACCAATAAAGTCTTGGAGGTAATCTTGACAAAAACAATTTTGACAAACCTTCAAAATTGGACAGTCGAGCTTCCAAATTCCTTATGGGCCTATCGCACAACATGGAGTAACACTACTGGCTACTCTCCTTATCACCTAGTCTTTGGCAAAGAACCTATCTTTCCAATTGAATTTGAGATCAAGACTCTAAGAATGGCCCAAGAAATTGGACTAGATCTTACGAAGGCACACACAATGCTTACAACAACTCAATGAGTTAGATGAAGCACGCATGTTCACCCTTCAACGCACAACTGTTATTCAACAGAAGAGAGCTAGCTGGCATGATAAGCATATCAAGAAGAAATCCTTCCAGAAAGGTGATTGGGCGCTTCTCTATGATTCCAGATTTCAGGATTTTCCTGGGAAATTGCAAACAAGGTGGTTGGGATCGTATGAAATCAATGAAGTTCATGATAATGGAACTCTCACTTTAGTTACCATCGACGGGTCTGGTTATCCTTTTCTGGTAAACGAACATCGGCTACGACTCTACCATCAGCCGCTTTCAAAAGAATCTTTTTTCCAAGAAGTAAGTAATGATCATACTGTTCAGATTTTAGCTGGATGGGAAGGTAACCCAGCAACTTCAGTTCCATGAAATTGTTGTCTTTCCAACACTTTACATATTGTATATAGTTTTCTTTAAAGATTTGATTGAGTTTTTAGGTTTTTTTACTTCCTAGGAAAGTCATTATAAAGAGTTTTGGAGAACAAAACCAGAAAAGATGACTCTAATGAATATAATTAGCACTCTTTCCTGTTCCTTATTGAAACTTTAAATTGATCATGTCTCACTTTGAAAAAATCCATCAAATATAAACCTTGTTTTACACAGGAGATGAATATGTCATGTTCTGCAGCAAAAAGTTGGCCGACTGCACTAAAAGAATGCGCAACTGTAGTAAATAGAAAATGAATGCATGAAACTAACAAACCATCCAATACTTCGATCATTGAATAAACCTACCCATAAAAATTGAATGAATTTAGTTTATCACTAATCAATCCTAGATTCGCTAAAACAAAAATGTCTGCGGGAGGTTTCGAATTACTTAATTAGATGGTTGAAATTTGAACATCATCGTTGTCATTCATTTGAATGTAACAGTTGTTGTTCCTTTTGTTGTGATTGATGTTCCCTTTGTCGGTAGTGTCATTCATTTGAACGTAACAACTGTTGTTCCCTTTGTTGCGATTGTCGTTCCTTGTTGCGGGTAGCATCGTTCATTCGAATGTAACAACTAGCGTTCCCTTTGTCACGATTGTCATTCCTTGTTGTGGGTAGCATCATTCATTCGAATGTAACAGCTGTCGTTCCCTTTGTCGTGATTGTCATTCCTTTTTTTCAGATAGCGTTGTTCATTCGAAAGAAACAACTGATGTTCCTTTCTGCGGTTTTTCCTGTTGTTGTTCCTTTCCCTTGAAAATCATGATTTTTTACGAACAACACGTGTTGTTTTGTGACTACTTCTGATACGTTGAGCCACTCCTTTGGATATGAAATTCACTAACTAATTTTCAACAACATCACTTCTGATTATCATAGTAACGCTTTGTCATTTTATTTTGTGGACTATCTAGCATACCTTATTAGATTTTTCATGGATTGATTTTTCCGAATTATCTTAATATTGTTCATAATCCTTAACCACCATAATTCGTTTCTTTCCCCTATATATATATACATATACTTGAATGATAATTTTCCTTCACATAATAATAAGGAGTCTAAGGCACATTTTTTACTTGGCATTCTTACACTTCTTATGCCATCCCACACTCTTAAGGAGTGGATGAGACTCCCTTAATAAAGCCTAAAAAAAAAGAAGGAAATAATAATTAAATATAAATAAAGAAAATAAACTTCTCCCACAAAGGATAGGGGGTCTCATCATGAGACAACCTACCACGATCATAAGAGAATAACATAAGTGACATTCCCACTATGGCTAGCACACCAGGGCAATGGCCTTTGGCATTTAGCGTCATAGGACAAGAGGTCTCATCACGAGCCGACTTGTTCACTTAGGATACGATCTAGTGAAAGACATTGTCATTATTTGGCTACCAAACCAGGATAGTGGTCTTTTTGGGAAAATAAGATTCAAACTATTTTTGAGGATATAGGCTCATCTATGGGTTAAAAGGCAACCATGTTGAGGCTATGGACACCTGCTGGCAACGATGGCTTTGCCTGTGGTATGGAAGTTTATCTTAAATACGCTAAGTTTTTTTTGTGTTCCTAGATTTCCTTTCTTTAAAAAAGAGGCTATCATTCCAGTTATATTCAACACAAAGGAAAGTAACAAAGTTATGACATGTGGAATATTTATAAAACATGAACAAATTTAGACTACTCGGAATATTCTTCCTTAACATATTTGAACATTGGTATTTGAACTTGTACTTCCCACAAAAGGAGTGATTATTGTTCATGATTAACATTAAAGTGTTGTGAATGTTACTAATGATCGTTCTCCCAGCGGTGACAGCATAGTAATTACCTCTCACTTGACTGACCACCATCATTACGCTCACACATATCGATGGTCGAGGTCGACCTTTTCATTTATGAGGGAGCGGATACTCTGCACGTTTATCGATAGACCATAATGATTACAATTAATGGGACAATTTGTATTTCTATATACCACTGTTGTTCTATAATTATTACCATTTTTAGTAATATTTTATCACACGCTAGTCCAACTAAGTTTGTAGTTGGGAACGATAATTGTGATGACTTGTTTATAGAAGACATGGGAGATCGAAGCATCCGTCGCGAGCCCACATTGTTGCAAGTAACCATCCAAGCAAGGGAAATTTTACACCATCTGGGATGGACGCAATACTTTAACAAACTGCAGGGATTCGATGTAAATATCGCGCTCGCATTTTTTCAAAAATTACAAGGAGGAGTCTCCATAATTCGAGGTATACAAATACCGGTTACATATGCCATTATAGTTGAGATAACAGGCCTCCCAAACGAAGGAACACAGTGGACCGAGAAATATACAACACTCAAGGAGGCTGTGGAGTCCTTTGCAAAACCTGGAGAAGAATTCAACAAAAAGGGGAAAGGCCTCAACCCCTCTGCTCTCAGCGAACCATGGAGAGAGATAACAGGTGTGATACATGTATATATCACATGCGACGAGCGATACGACGTGGTGAGACCTCGCCACCTCAAGCTGCTGGAAGCACTAAAACAAAGGTCAGTGATAAATGTACCATTCTTTTTGAATACCATGCTATATGAAGTCGTCGAAAGGACCCAGAAGGAAAAAGACCTTGCCAATGTAATTAGTCACCATGGGTTAGTAAAATTGATAGTAAACAAGGCCTTAAACCATACACAAATAACTTGGGGAGACTTAATTGACCCCGATAGGCTCCTACAAATTGAGCAACTTGAAGTCCACCATGAATTTCCCCCACGGGGAATTGAGGCGGCCTAGAGAGAAGGAGATAATGCCTAAATTGAAATGCCAGTACCCCAAACCTGAAATGGAAGCAGACCTCATTTGGTTGGCAGAAACTCAGATCATCTAGGCAGGAACATCAAAGAAGAAGAGACATAGAACAATTTATGTTCCTGAAACCTTCATTGTAAAACGAAGAAAGGATAAATAAACAACACAACCTGAAAGCACTCAGGAAACTGTACAAATAGAACAACCATCACATGAAATCCTTGCAGAACAATAGGATGATTTCTTTAGAAGTTATGAAGAAGAGATGGACTGAGTATTGAGAAATTTAGGGATATCACTTACTGAAAATTCATACAGGTTTGGAGAATCCCAAGCTCCAACTTCTTCTCATTCAAACCCTGCCCTTGATCTTCCTTATATGGAGATGCCATCTCCAGAAGGAACAGAACAACCAGAACCTCACATTGAGGTAAACAACCCTTTAGAACAATCAAAGCACTCAGAAGACACAGGGAAGCAGTTACCAGTTGATCAAGGTGGGGAATACCTTGAAATTCCCCATAGATAGGAAGAAACAACAGGAAAAGGCAACAACAAAATCATAAAATTAAAGCATGAAAGATATTGAGGAAAAGGGTTAAGAAAATAAAAGTATTAAAACAAAAAGTTGGTAGATTGAAAGAAAGAATTAGATAACTTAGGGAGCAGTTGGAACATGCTAACAAAGCCCATAAGAAGAAGAAATCTAAGAGGGCTAGAGTACAGGGAAGAAATCCACTTCCCAGAAGGATAGTTCACACCAATTTTTTTGGAACACAAACATAATTGCATGCTCCTTTAGCATCAGTTGAAATAGAAACTCAGACAGAGGTTCCAACAACAGAAGAAACAACTGTTCAAACTGAAGGAATGTTTCCTACAAATTTTCCTGCTCCTTTGGAAACAATTGAAATATGAACCCAGACAGATGCTCCAGCAACAGAAGAGTTAGTTGTTCAGATTGAAGAAGCATTCCATTCCCCTGAACATGATGCCATTATTAACAGGTTGGAAGAAGAAATGGTACAATCCCAACAAACCCTAACTCAATGCAGAAGTGAAATGGCAACAGTATCAGAACATCAAAAAGTTGTTAGACAACTCCAAACCATGTCAGCAACAAAGAATGAGACCTTTGTTGAGCTCAGCAGAGCTAAAGCAAAGGTGAACAAGGTACAGGTCCATCTTGATGGAGCCTTGGAGCAGATCAAATAAATTTGCTCTGTTTATTCTGATATAGTAGCTTGCAGAGCCCCTACTACTAATTACACCTTATTTATATTAGAACGTTATCTGTTGCTAAGAGTGAAAGCTATTAGAGCAGGCAAACATTTTGAGTTTACCACTGTTTCTAATTTTGTTTCATGTTTTAAAGAACAAGAGGATGGAGTACAATACTTTCTGTGTGAACTATTATCACACAGTTTGTAGCTAGGAAGAAAGGCTATAAAGTAGAGGGCAAAATTGGCGTAACAAGAACCTATCCCACCCAATGTCACTAGGATGGGAAGGTTCTTTCTCTTTAGGGAGGTGAGGCCCATGGGAGACGTCCCCAGTGACCTGGGGTTTTGAAAAGGCTAAAGGATAATCAAACAACGACAAGTTTCCCCCTTCACAGATCACCACCAAAACAGATAGTCCAACTTATAGACAACAAAGACAACCAAGTAGAATCCCTGCCCGAGAACAAAGCAACAATAAACTGATATATGCAGGCTCTGGTTAGTACTTCATATATATCAAAGACTATCTGATATTCAATATAAGCATTTTGAAAGTAAATGTTGACGAAGTCAATGTTTACAAAATAACACTGAAAGATAATGTCACTTCACCAATAAATACTGGAATGATATGGCATTCAATGCAATAAATCAATACTTGACTTAATTAATGCCTTTAACTACCATTCAATTGCTCATAAAGTAAAACGTTGTTGCATTAAGATGTAATAACCAAGGATGACGTCAACAACTTAGGGTTAGTAGGGTTAGCTAGAGCTAGGGTTAATGTAGTTAGGGTTTAAAATTCAAAGAGTTTGACAGTTGTTTGACCAATTTAACTTTAATGTTGGAGGATTTCTAGATCAGTGCCTACGATTTAAAGGAGTCAGAAGTGAAGGACGCACAGGTTGAAGGACGACGACTAAGGACTAGAGGGAAGAGCTCTGAAGTGCTGCTATGGTAGGGCCTCAGAGACAAAACCCTAGGGGAGAGAGGCTCACTCTGGTGTTGCTATGGCAAGGCCTCATGCTCTCTCCTCCTTCCTTAGATGGCAAAAATGGCTAGCATGAAAGATAAAGTCAAGACAAGAGAGTCAAATGAGGGAGAGTGTTGCAACAGCAAGGCTCTATCATCAAACCCTAGAAGAAAATGACCCTAAGTGTAGATAACCTAGGCCTGGGACATCTTCTCCTTCTTGAGCTCAAATAGGTACGACTAGCAAAGGGAAAAAAGGAGAAAGGAGTGTAGCTACGACTAGGCTCTCTTTTTCTTCTTCAATGGCCGAAAATCTCTTTATCAGGGGACATGAGACAAGGACCTACTTGTGTGCTTGTCACCTAGGGTTTTTGTTCAGCAATAATCATAAATACATGCAAGAAATTAAACTACAACCATTCATTCAAGAAGTTTTGCAGAAAAATACTTACAATTCACCAAGAAATAAATGTGCAAACCCTAGTTGTAACACCTTCCTTCAAGAGAGAAACTAAAATATGTCAAAATAGCCTTCCTTCAACAAGTGCGCATTACCCAATTATCCAATAACCCAAGATAGGGCGCTAATTTTAGACCTCACTAATGAGTGAGTGTGTTGTGATGAAAAAATGAGAGTGAAAATCTCTCATTTATACAAAACCTTGACCTAATTTTACATTTTAGGTCAGGTAAAAGGCCGACAAGGCCAAATTATCAAAATCATACTATTTTACATTAAATTGTCAAATTAAAACCCTAATTGAGCTATAAAGAGATAAGAAGCCCCTCTACGGGAGGCGTTAGCCCCTTCTAGGGCAAATGGAGCATCCTGGAGCAAAACGTTAGCCCTCCTTGGGCTTCTCCAACCTGCCACACGTGCCAATAATGCCCAGTCTGCCTCCCAAAACGTCCATATTGTTGGATGACATCATGGCTATGATGGGTGACGTCCTAGGCCTTCCAAGGCCAATGTTCCACTGAAAAAGGGCAAATCCCCCTAGGTCAAGCTCTGTCGAGGTGCCTCTGGTGGAACGTCCTCTTCTTCTCCGGTGTAAAGACTCTTATCAACCTCTGTCATATCTCTACCCCCTGATGGGGTCTCAACATCCATCTGGTGGACTCTTCACCCCCATGGAGGTCCGGAATGATCATCTCTCCATGTGTATCGGTCCAAATGGTACCTGTCCGTCGGGTATGGTCATGCACATCAAAGGCTACGCCCTCCATGGGCTCATCAGTCACAAGGATCACAACAATGTCAATCACATTTCATCATCAATATTATTAAACACAAGCATAAAATCCCTAATACATCAATCAATAGCTCAAAGATGTTACACAAGCCTGCAATACAAGTCTGGGGAAAAGGACAAGGCATCCTATTGGGCTAATGTCCACA
>JASDQU010261311.1:0-20856 GCA_032191745.1 Picea mariana
ATCAGATAAAAGATAAGTATATCTGAATTATGTTTTAACACACTTGAGCATGACTGCTCTATTTATGTAACATGTTTTCCGCTGTGTAAATGAATTTATGACAATGCTATGGAGTGATTAATTATAGCAGTACCCATATATTTTACTCTGAGTTGTTAAGTGTGTTTAATTCTGGTTAAATGCATTTGTTCCTTTTAAATTCATGTAGTGAATGGTAATGTGAGAGGTTGGGTGAACCTGGGTAGTAAAGGGTACACTACAAGCACCTGCTTCCCGTACACCAACTTGTAAGGTGTATGTCCTATTGTATTCCTCTAGGTGATTCTATAAGCCCATAAGGCTTCTAGTAACCTGTCAGCCCAATCCTTGTAGTGTAGTTGCACTATTTTAGTAAGAATGGACTCAATGACTTTGTTGGTAGATTCTACTTGCCCATTCGCCTGTGGTTGATAAGGTGTAGATTTCCTGTGCTTGATTTGGTATTGTTCTGTAGCAGATTTGAGTAGATTAGAGGTAAATTGAGTCCCCTGATCAGTCACAATTTCTCGAGGTACACCGAATCTAGTAAAAATGTCATTAAAAAGGAAGTCTACCACTGATTGTTCTCTTGCAGCTGGTAAATATTTTTCTTCAACCCACTTAGTCACATAGTTAGTACATACAAGTATGTAATTTTTCTTTTTAGATGCAGGATTTATGGGCCCTACAAAGTATAATGCCCATTTTTCAAAAGGTTCAATGACTACTTGGGCTTGAAGTGGCATTTGGTCTCGTGTAATAGGCTTACCCATTCATTGGCATTCATCACAATTGGATACATAAGTTATGGCATCTTTGAAAATATTAGGCCAATAATATCCAGACTGCAAAACTTTATAAGCAGTCCTCTTGTCAGCAAAGTGGCCTCCACAAGGACCATCATGGCAGGCTTGCCGAATATCATGGATCTCATCTTCCCTTACACATCTTTTGATTACCAAATCTGGTCCTGTTTTATAAAGACAATCATCATGCCACATATAGTTTGCACTTAGTTGAATTACTTTTTGTTTTTCTCTAGGAGACAATTTCTCAGGCATCTTCCTTGTCACAAGATAGTTAGCTACATCCGCATACCAAGGAGTAAATGTAGAAATAGCAAACAAGTTTTCATCAGGAAAGTTATCATCTACTGGTGCGTTATCTCCCAGATGAATCATTCTAGATAAGAAATCAGCCACAAGATTATCCTTACCAGGTCTATCAATAATGTTGATATTAAACTCTTGTAATAATAAGAACCATCTTGTAACTCTAGGGTTTTTTATAGGTTTGTTCATTAAGAATTTGATAGCTGAATGATCGATGTGTACAAAAGCTTGATATCCTGTAATATAGTGTCTAAATTTATTGATAGCATGGACTACAACTAACAATTATTTTTCTGTGACTGTATAATTAACTTTTGCTGGGGAAAGGTTTTTACTGACAAAGTAAATAGCATAAGGCATTTGATTTTCTCTTTGTCCAAGAACTGCTCCCAGGGCTGTGTCTAAGGCATTGGTACAGATGTGAAAATGAAGGGACCAATTTGGTCCTCTTAATATGGGGGTACTTGAAAATTTTTGTTTTAGAATCTCAAAAGATACTTGGCATTCATCATTCCAATTAAATTTAGCTTCTTTAGATAATAAATTGAATAAGGGAATAACTAAGCTTGTAAAATTCAGAATGAATCTTCTATTTTCCAGCATGCCCTAAAAAGATGTGAACTTCCTTTTGTGAGGAAGGTATTCTGATTTGTGTGATAATATGAATCTTTGCTGAATCAAATCTCATTCCAGAACCAGAAATGTGATGTCCCAAAACAATACCTTCAGTGAGAATCATCTTTGAATTTTCATTACTTAGGAAAATATTAGTTTCCTTACACCTAATGAAGAATTTTTCTAGACTGTTCAAAGCTTCCTGGAAGTGATTTCCATGGACTGTAAAGTCATCCATGTAGACTTCCACGCAATCATTGGTCAAGTCAGAAAAAATGGCTAAGAAATCCCTTTGAAAAGTGGTCTGGGCATTGCAAATTCCAAAAGGAAGAGTCCTATAAGCATAGGTTCCCCATGGGCAAGTGAAAGTGGTCTTTTCTTGGTCTTTGGATGTTATTTGTGATTGGTTATAACCACTAAACCCATCTAGGAATGGGAAATACTTCTTTTTGGACAAGGTATCCAACACCTGATCAATATATGGTAAGGGAAAATAATCCCTATGGGTGGCCTTGTTCAACTCCCTAAATTCTACACATATTCTCCACTTACCATTTTCTTTGGAACTATGACAAGTGGAGACACCCATTAACTATCTGAAATGGGGTATATGAGGTTGGATTGAAGGAGTTTTTGCAATTGCTCTTTTACAATATCTTTGTGGGTTGGATTCATCCTTCTCTGAGGTTGTCTAACTGGTCTGATTTGGTCATTAGTGTAGATATGATGTGTGCGTGTGTCAGGGTGAATGCCTTTCATGTTTGCATAATCCCATGCAAAGGCATCAAATTGTCTTTGGAGCATTTCAATTACTTGTGTCTTTTGTTCTGGTTCTAAACTAGAGTTGATATACAAAGGTTTTCCCAGGATAATCTCAACAAGTTCAATACTTTCTTCCTTCTTTGAGGAAGCTGGTGATAAAGTATATAATTGGGTGATATAAAGGTGCCAAGTTTGTTGAAATTTGGAACTGAAATTATGTGACAATTCTGCAAAATACCTAGGATATTCAACGCAGATTGTATCAGCCAAAAATAGACTTAAGACTTGTTCATATGATTGTTCTTGCATTCCTTTTACTTGTTCAAGTGTTAACAAGGGTCTGATGCAATCTTCCTCTCCATAAGGGTTTTCTAGCCAAACAAGCATCTCTTGTGTCAGTTGGGCAGGAGGGAAGAGGACAAGCTTTTGGCTATGTGTGCCATTGGATATAGTCATCTCGCCAGACCAACAATTGATAAAGGCATATTTTGTGGCTATCCAAGGGCATCCAAGAACCACAGGGTGTCCTAGTTTGGAGGATGATTTAGAATAGATGACTAGAAAGTCTATTGGATACTCCCAAGAAGCAAGTGTGACTATGACATCATCTAAACTTCCTGCAGGGACAATGACTGACTTATCTGCCAACTCTATCATGGTTTGGGTTGGTCTCAACTAGTTGATTTGGATTTTTTGCATAGTGTCAAAAGGCATTGCATTGATTGCTGTACTCAGATCAATGAGTGTGTTCGGTAAGGAAATACCATTAATTTCAATAGTGACTACTGGGTTCCCAGGGTCATTATATTTATATGGAATTTCAAAAGTAAATTCAAATAATTTTCCTACCACCTGAACAAGGGGAGGTCCCTTGTTCTTCCTTCCTGGTTTCTTAAGGCAAAGATCCCTTATGATTTTGTCATATATGGGGATATCCTTAATGGCTTGCAACAGAGGTATTTTTATACATAAATTTCGTAACTCATCCTCTATGTCTTTGTGAAAGGGTGGGTCAGGTTTCTTCTCTAATAGTCTTTTAGAGTAGGGTGGAAGATTAACTTGTTGAGGTACTCCTTTGTATTGAGAAGTGGTTGGAATATGAGGGGAAGTCTCTCCTTCTACATGGGTGATTTGAGTATTTTATTGTTCATAATGATTATCATTTTCTTCTTGAATTATTACTCCAAAATTTGATTGATTTACAACTTTCCTAGATCTTAGTTGAATTTCATAGGTGGGAAAGGTTTGGACTTCTGCATTCTGCACAAGGTGCATGGGTTGATTTTTGGGGTTAGGAATCAACTGGGCAGGGATTGTTGTTGGTCTAGGAGGGTTGTGGGCAGCTTGGATTTGTGGCTGTTGATTAGCATTTATAGGTGATTGTTGCTGCTGGTTAGGGTTCAAGGGTATTGTGAATTGTTGTTGTATAGGAGGTGGAAGTAAAGCTTGTATCTGAGGTGGGTTAAATCCAAGTAGTAATTGGGAAATGTTTGCAGTATACTGTGGATATGTCGGGTAAGAGGGATTCCCATACATAGGTCCCCTCCAACATTGTTACCAAGGTTGAGTTTGAGCTTGTTGAGGTGTCCATTGGGGATAGGGGATTGGAGGAGGAACTCATTGTTGCTGTTGATATTGTGTGTTAGGGTCATAAAATGAATTGGGGTTTTGTGCTCTCCAAGGCCTCCTAGAAGGGTACGATTGTTCTTGTGAGACTCCTCCTCCCCTATAAATGGCTTGCAACTCGAGCAAAGTTGGACATTTAGATGTGGGATGCTCTAGTGTACACAGAACATAGAACTCTATGACATTTAATGGGAATTCTTTCTCAGGGTGCTTCTTTCTACATTTAGGATAAAAGATTGCAAAAACAACATCGTCTTCTTGCTTCTTTTTCAATTTTAGGGTATCTAACTGGTTACTGATTGTGCTCAAGATGTCTGTTTTAAAGTTATCCAATAAGTTTCCTAACTAAATTTTGGTGACATTCCATGAGCTTTGTCTTGAATTTATGCTAAAAGGATCTCTTGGTCCTTTTCCTGTTTTAGCTTGTCCTCTTGAGTATCTCCTACAGTAATCTCCAAATTCTACAAAGGGATTTTGGTACACATCTTCTGAACTTAACAAATTTAAAACTTCTATACAGTCATCTCTAAGACCTTTCAAAATTATTGTTCTTACTACAACTGGTTCTGTGGTGAATAATTTTGATTTTTGATAGTTGTGTAAGAACCTTTCTAAGTAGTCTTCAAGGTTTTCATCTTCTGTTTGCAGCATTTAAAAAATGTCATTTTTAGCATTATCCTTACAATAGTCTTGGTATTTCCATAAAAATGTGTCTTTCATTTGATCCCAAGAGAGAATTGTATTTTCTCCTAAGCTCATGAACCATGTTAAGGCTGAGTCCTTCATTGTGGCTGGAAAGAGCTTAAGTTTTTGGGCATCGTCTGAGTAGTTATATCTTCTACATAATATGTCAAACTCGAATAAAAACAAGTCTGGATCTTCAATTTACATACCTCTGAAAGTGGGTTATGATGACACTGAGATGTTCTTCATGTTGATGTTTCTGGAAATATCCAAGATTGGAAACCCAAAGGTCTCAGTCTCAGTGGTTGCATTTTCATTTCCTTCTTCTTCTGCCATTTCACTAGGTATTCCTCCTCCACTGATAGATGGTTTAGAAACTTGATTTTGTGTGTCTTCTAAATGTCTAGTTCCTTCAGCAGACTCACGTTCTATATGCCCCAATGTTGACTCTTCAGTTCTAGTTTCTTCTTCTGGAGACTCACTGGCTTACCTTGAACTTCCTCCTGGTGGAATTTTTCCTGCACCAATGTCAGTTGAATTAGTGGGGGGGTTTGTTTTCGAATCTTTAGAGCTTATAAATCTACCCTTATTATCTCTATATCTATGCATAAAATAAAAATTTGATACTTAACTCAAAAATCCTAATTCTATATGGAAGGTAATAAGGAAACCTGGAGAAACCCACTCTAGTGGCTGTGTGGATCTTCACTCACGTCTTAAACATTTTATCCTCCTCCCTCAAGTATCCCTTAAAATCATTCAAAAACTATGCAAACAATCTAAGATAAAATCACTTCCTACCATTTGCAACTCCCCGACAACGGCGCCAAAATGTTGTGCTACTTATATGATTAGTATAATGCACTCATTAATCATCAATCTGGTATTCGTAATCAACAGAGTTACAAGACACCAGTAGGAGAGGTAATTCTAATGTCATGAGTATAGACTAATCTAGATTATGCATGCAAATAAAGCAAATTGTCAAACTAAAATGCACTTTGGTTGTCTTTCACAAAGAAGCTACCTAATTCATTATGGTACATGCAAGTATGAGATGGAGTCTTTTGATAAATCAACTCTATTATCTAACCCAGAAAGCTAATTATGCAATCACACTTTGAAAAGGAAATCACACATCAATCATCAAGGCATAGCATGGGTAGTTCAATAGCCAATAAATTGGGTATGTTGTGGTTCACAATAATCTATTGTGAACTTCACTAGTTCTTTTCCAAATGTGTTTGACTATTTCTGCCAACTTCTATGTTTACTAAGAAAAATCAAATTCATAGAAACAGGGCATATGCAAAAATAGAGTAAATAAATATCTCAAGCAACTATATGATCAAAATCCTAAACTGAACTAGACTACTAACATCTAAAACTGTCAGAGATAATGAATTAAAGTAAGAAATCCAAGCTTCATATAGTCTAACAATTACACTACCGAAATCAGTTGCTAACACTAATCTACAAGGATGCTGACCTCTGTTGGGCGGTGGGCCCTTGCCACTTCAACAGACTAGCAACTACATTCTACAGTAAGTTGGCCTTCAATCTACACATCACTCTTACTCAAATATCAAAACATGAAATTAAACTATACTAACAACTCAACTCACATTCATTCATAAATGATCAAGACATGGAAATAAATGACATTCTTCTATTAAACTTCAAACTCAGGATATGTTCTACAATATGCAATGCTGCTTCACATGCTGTGTTATGATTTCTCTCTATATCTCCCACCATCCTTGCCACGACTATTTAAATAGTTCAGTCGTGAAAGACAAGGAGGTGAAATCTTTAGCAGATAAAAAATTGTCAAATTTATTCATCTGGTTACATATTTTAAGCTTCATCCTCATGACACGAAGTGTATGAGGATGAAGCAATAATCAAACTAGCTTAACATAGTCTTGCTAGAACTTTGATGATTTAATAAACATTCAACAATTATCTTAGGCACGATCTGGACCTAAACTTGGCATACTTTGTTTCCTGTATTGGTACTGGATTGTGACAGGTGAGATACGATAGATAGTACCGGATCCGAACAACAAACAATTGGTTGGTATTAGACTAGAACAGTCTGTGGACATTGGTACCAGACTAGAACAGTCTGTGAATGTTGGTACCTGATCACGATAGTGAATGATATGGAACATAAGTACCACATGGCTTGGCTGACACAGAAGTGCCAGACTTGTCCAAAGGTCAAAGGCTATATGTGGAAATTTTAAACATTAGTTCATGAAATATTTAATCTCCTAGCTTAATAAACCAAAAAATGCATGAATTCAAATATAATTTACCTTATGACCTTATAAGTGACTGGAGGTAGTGTTGTTTGTCATTTATCCAAGCTTAGGTAGGCCAAAAAGGTATAAATGGGGAGTATAATATGGTAATGGGGATGTCAATTTAGAGGCTCAACAAGAAGTCTGTAACATTTTCACTTCTGTTGATCATATATTAATAGAAATACTCTTTTCTCATCCAATTGATATCTTGCAAATATTTGAATTATTATTCCATGGGCATATTTTTCATGTTTATTAATGGATTATGCTATTGAATGTGCTAAAATCATTTATTATCACCATATGCTTGCTTTGCTTGGTGGTTGAAGGACTAGTTGCAGGTATATTTCTTTGGGTCAAGTGCTCAATGGTGGATTTCATCGAACGTCTAGACGAGGTAGGCATGTTATCTTGTCTTGCTAGCATATTTGTTTACATAGCATACTTGAGAATATAGTTGATTTCTACAGTCATTTCCTTCTATTGTGGTTTACCCTAGACATAGAGATATTTCCCTCATAATAGAATTGGCGACCATACCGGGGATTGAATCTTCTTTCTTAGGGTTTGGAGTACTTTTCTCCTTATCTTTCTCTTGTTCCTATTGTGTTTCTTGTCGTATCATTGCTTGACAGCTTCTGTTCACTTTGGGTCTGATTTTTTTAGCCTTCTCCCTTGCCTGGCTTTGTTTTTGAAACATATACACAGTTTTTGGCTTGACAATCATGTACATACGCGGGCTGTCCCTCTACAAGCTGGGTACATATGCTCTGTTTCCTTGAACAATCACATACACTAGCTTTCTTTGCTTGTTTGTTGGGTTTGGTGGTTGCTGGGTGGGATTTGATGTGTTATGAGTCTTCTTGGGTCTCTGTAGTGACTGTTAAGTGCCTGTGGGATGACAGGAAAACTGTCTGGGGTTGAATTTTTAGGCATAGTCTTTCTCATCACCTTTTCATTTTGATCGTCCTTGTACATTGGGTTGGGTGTTTCTCTCCTTGGTATTATGCTTGAGTTATCTCTTTCTATACATAGAAGAGTTTTATATATCAAGTTATTGTTCAGTCCATGCATTTTCATTTTTCTTATTTTGA
Organism: Picea mariana; assembly: GCA_032191745.1. NCBI lineage: Eukaryota > Viridiplantae > Streptophyta > Pinopsida > Pinales > Pinaceae > Picea > Picea mariana. Next base: position 8,221 of record JASDQU010261311.1, read on the forward strand.
AAATACAAAAATATTAGGAATTTTGAATTGCTTGGAATTTTTGATCATTTGAGTCTTTGTCATCAACTTAGTGCATGTAAATAAAGATTGCATTTTTACTTTAATATTGCAGAGTTGAAATTGAAAATTGCATTTGTTATTAGAAGCATATCATTCATTGAAAATTGTAGTTAGGACTTTGCATTATATTCATATTTACTTTTCTTGTTGAGTCATAACATCATGAGTTTCATTACCATACCTTTTTGAGTAAGAACGACCACTAAAATTAATGCTATAATTTAAAATTTATTAGTCATGATTTTATTTTCTAGGGTGCACAAATTAGCTTAGGCTTTAATGCCTTCGAATAGGATTTTGTGAGTAAACTTCTCCAAGGCAATTAAATCAACATATGTGTATGACAAAGGCAGTGGAGAAATCCATTGTATAATTGGTAATATCAGGATGCTCTGCTAACACCGAAGTTAATCACGAGGTCACGCAAGGTTAGTTGAAGGGATATCCCCCCGATACCTTCTTAGAGTCAGAGATATTTCTGAGGATCTATTCGTATTTGGGGATTTTTCTAGTGACTTTACCTACGTGAGAGGCAATAATTTCAAGTTTTCGGGCTTTGCTACCCTGCCCATATGGTGGACTTGACTGACTGCTCCCTTGTGCATCAGTTATACATTGGTTTCTTAGTTGCTTGAATTAAGTGCTACATAGGTTACTTGCATGGGTTATTTTGTAGGTACCCTGGGTTAGATAAGGGTTGGACAACACACAACCTTTATGGAGGATTAACTCTCTGGGGGGATCTGCCAAACTATTTGTTAAGCCCACAAGGGCCCTTATAACTGATTTTGTTACCTTCTATCTTTAGCAGGGAGTATTAGGCCCCTCTTGGGAGAGACATACATTCTTTAGGGAGGGAGGCCACTTTTCAGCCACTTTACCACATTTGTGTGCATATTGGTCGTTTGATTTTTGGTATGCTCTTTGATTACTAGTTGATGTTAGGATTTATTTTGTCTTTAGAGCCTTAATTCATCGTGGAGTCAGACCAACATCCTTGCCAATCCCGTCGCTTGGTATAGTTACCACCAGATTTAGAGTCTTTGCCTTCTAAAAGGCGTAGAGTTATTAGATGTGGTACACACACCTCCATTGTTTAGACTTGTGATTTTACAAGGATGAGTACTAAAACTAGTCTTCAAAACACTTTGAGCCCTTCGACTCCCACTCCTACTATAGTTAATGACACCCCTTCGAATCTTGCAACCATAATGGTTGTACTTCCAGAGGCACCTATCATTACTATGGATCGACCTATAGTGAATGCTCAATCTCTTGCCTTGAACCCATTTGGGTCTCTTGGTCACTCACCGAGCTATAATGTTCAGTCCATCCCTATGGCCTCTAGTCCCTTTTCTGATGGTATGCCAAACTTTACTTTGCAGTTTTCGAATGCCATGCCAGCTGCTGGCCCTAATGCTAGCATTGGGCTTGGGGGCACTGCACCTCCTTATACTCCATTTTCATTTGGTGGTTCTAAAATCCCTCAAATGACTCCTAATATGGGAGGCATTTATGCTTTTAACCCCAGGTCTAATCCTCTTGATTCTGGGTGGAGAAACCAACTTGGAGGAAAATCTTATGCTCAAGCTCTATCCTATACCCCTAACTCCTCAGTGCTGATTCCAACCAATACGTTTCACATGATGAATCCACCTCTATCCTATAGATTCACACCTGGAGGAGGTCAGTTTCATGCTTTGGGAAATCCCCAACTCGGATCTAATCCGGCTGGGGGAAATTTTTATAACCCCCATTAGAACATTCCTACTAGAATGATGCCCAACCAACCCTTTATGAATCATCTTGGAGGAGGGTCTTATAATCCTAGACAGGGCCATGGTGCTTACCAGAACCCTGGATGGGCTGCAGTTCCTCAAACTCAATCTTTCCAAGGAGCTTGGGGCCAGATGCTACAACCCCATCTCCCTTTTCTGGCCATGCTCAATTTGCTAGTCTTGTCTAAGTTGATGAGCAACCCTGTGAGTCATGATCCTACATGGCCCCCCATCCCCACCAAGCTTCCTTCAGACATTCTGAAATTCGAAGGTAAGAATGGTGAGGATCTTGGTGATCACATTACTAACTTTCACCTATGGTACTCCTCAAATTCTCTTGATGACGATTCCATTTGGTTAAGATTATTTCAACGCACCATCATTGGGGTCGCTGCAAAGTGGTATATTGAGCTACCTAGGGGGGCATATGGGACCTTTAGTCAGATGGTGTTGGTATTCCTTAACCACTTCCAATTATAGGTTCGTTACAATGCTGGTCTATAACGTTTTTTGAATTTATGCCAGGATACCATCACTCATATATCGGACCATATCCAGGAGTGGCGTAGATGGAAGAGGTTGATTAAGACCTCCATACCCCTGACCTTTATTTTAGAATGGTTCCTTAAGTCTTTTCACCCTCCTATATCGAAGGATGTTGCTACATCTGGGGTTACCATTGATTAAGAAGCGATCTTTAAAGACCAACAGTTAGATCTTATATACACTCAGTCTGGGATGTTATACCACATTCTTCTGGATACATTGCGATCAACTTATGACCCTAGACAAAAGCCCAGACCTAATGCCAATGGAATTTTAGGCTCCACCAATGTAAAATACGCAAAATCAGTGACAAGCCATTTGAAAGAGTTGTCTCTAAACTAGTCTGCAGGAGGGCCAACTTCATCTGTGCCTTCCAATCCCACTCAGTCGTCATATTTACATTTCATGCAATTGTCGATGGGCCTAAATGGTAACCAAAAACTAGGCGGGAATAAGAAGAATGGATGTAACAATCGTAAGAGTGGGAAAAATAATAATAAACCCAAGGACAAAGGTAATAATGAGAAGACTGATAACAATGTTGGAGAGGGAAAGAAAGAAAAACGTAAGGTGAAATTTCCCTGTAAGCTTTGTATAGATGATCACCTTACTCATTTATGCCCCAAACTTGCAGAAGCTGCGAGGCTATTATCTCTATCACCTGCTATGCTGACGAATCCTTTCCCACATAACCAACACATGGCCTCGAGTTCCTCAAACTTAGGAAATGCGGATGGTGGGAGTCAAAACCCACCGTTGTAAGACGACGACTGCTTGTGTATCAATATGGTTGATGCGAAAATTCATGTAGGCACTTGATCATGAGATTATAGTTATTCATAGGATATACCTAGTCTAGAATCTCCTCCTCCTCCTCTGGAGATGACTTTACAGATTGAAAAACCAGAGCCACCACCTTATATTCCAAAAGGAGTACTCAAGCGCTCTACCCACAATCCAAATGCTAGAGCCTCCCATAACTACTCTATTGTTGAGGACTTGGGTCAAACCCCTTATGCGATGTCGACTTTGGAGGTACTCTAGATGTGTCCTTCATAGAGGAATGCCTTACTATCTATGTTAGGATCTCTAGAACCCAGTGGCTCAAAAGTTATCAAGTTTGATGTAACAGATGTGAAGCCTCACTTGCCTTACCATGTGGTATTCCAAATCCACGTGGGGTACTCAAAGTATACCGTCAAAGGTGAGGTTGTTGATGAAGGTGCGACTACATGTGTGATGTCCCTGATCTATTGGAAAGCTCTCAGTTTTCTAACTCTTTCTAAATCATCAAATATGTTGACTACTTTTGACGGTCATTTCTTCCGCCCTCACGATATTCTTCCTACCTTTCTGGTCTAGTTAGGTGGGAAGACGCTAGAGGTGGAGGTCGAGGTAGTTGATGCGCCTCTTGATTATAACTTGTTACTAGGACACAATTGGACCTATGCTATGGTTGTCATTGTGTCTTCCATCTTCTGTACTCTTTGTTTTCCTCATGAAGGGAAGATCATGACAATCGACCAATTATCCTTTGTGTATGCTATTCCCAATGCATCTATTGGACCGTCGATCCTCGTGATCGACAATTCTCAGCTGAAAACTAAGAATATCGGTGTCAGAATGTATTCCCCTTATGGGTACTTTTGACTTCATGGCACTGATTCACCATGTTTATGCCATGTTCAGTAGGTCTATTTCGAGAGAGAGGTCCATTCCTTTCCGCACTTTCTATTTTAGTGATCCGTGAAACCTACCTTCCCTGACTTCGTCTTGTGAAGGTTAGTCACATGTTGGAATGACCATGCCACTATCAACAATAGAGATTGCTATCAAGTTGTTCTTGACTCTTCCGCTAATCCCGATCCTGTTACCTCGCTGATGGATGAGGAGGATACATTTCTTAAGCCCATATGGGCCACCTCATTGTCTTGTTCACATGACCTCCTTGAAGGGAATTTTCCATCAGATGAAGCTATCATCAAAGCCATGAATGGTTCTGAAAAACCTTGGGATGATATGCATCATCGCTCTTATTTTCTCCCAGAGCTTGAAAGAATCAAACAAGATGACTTTTGATCTACTTTGAGTGAGATAGTCGGTCATGCCGTAGTTCCACTTGATACACACAAAATTTTTCCAAAATAAATATGGTGAATATTTCTTCTACCGTCATGATCTATATCTCTCGTACCCATGGAAAGATTGAAAACATACATATCGGTGCATATTGCTCACTAGAAGAAATCCTGATCTACATGGAAATATTTAATGAATTCTGAGATGTATTTTCTTGGTCATATGAAGAGATGCCAAGAATCGACCCTCGTATTTTCGAGCATGAGATTATAACTTATCTAGATGCTAAACCTATTCAACAACATCTGAGGGATGTCAATCCCCGGAAGGCCCTTGCTATTAAGGTAGAGGTGGAGAAGCTACTTAATGCTGGCTTCATCTACTTAGTTCCCTTGACTGAATGGGTGTCCAATCCCATTCCTATGAATAAGAATCAAGGAACTATCCATGTATGTACGAAATTTCATGACATGAACAAGGCCTGTCCTAAAGACAACTTCCCGACACCTTTCATGGATCAGATTCTTGATGAGTGTGCGGGAAGCGAGGTGTTTTATTTTATGAAAATGTTTTTCAAGGTATAACCAGATTTAGATTAAACCTGAGGATCAACACAAGACGTCATTTGTTTGTCCTTGGGGTAATTTCTCATACTGGAAAATGCCTTTTGACGTTAAAAACGCTGGAGAAACCTTCCAATGTGCCATGAGCTTCACATTCCATGATCTTAAGCATATAGTTGAAGCTTACCTTGATTTCCTCGATTGAGCCAATACTTCGATTTCCTCCCATGTGCACTATTAGACAACTTCAAGGTTTACAGGGGAAAGCTCACTTTCTACGTCGGCTTATAGTAAACTATGCCAATATCACTAAGGTTTTCCTGCGTCTTTTGAAGAAGGACACCCCTTTTATCTGGGATGAGTGAGCCCGGGAGTCCTTTGATGCTTTTAAGAAATCCTTGGTATCAGTGCCTTTGCTGAAGTCTCTTGATTACAGTAGGGATTAATTGATTTATGTTGCCGCATCCAAGGAGACGATTGGTATGGTTTTGGTTCAGGAGGATGATGAGATGTATGAACATTTCATCTACTATCTTAGTCGAAACTTAGTCGGTCCCAAGCTTAATTATTCTCACGTTGAAAATCTAGATTTGGTTGTCATTCACGTAGTCCAACATTTACGTCATTATATATTACTTTGAAAGACTATTGTGGTTGTCGATGTCAATCCATTTCAATACGTCCTTACTAGGCATATCATAGGGGGAAAATATAATAAATGAATTGTCATTCTACAAGAATTTGATATCGATTTCACTTCTGCAAAATCCAAGAAATCACTAGTCTTCATGGAGTTAATATCCGAATTTCCATGATTAGTTGAGGATGTTATCCATGTTGATTTGTTTGCGGATGAACACATTTTTCTTGTATCATCATCCGACCCTTGGTATGGAGACATTGTTCTCTATCTTCAAACTTTGAATTTCCCTCAACATCTCTCGCGAGATGACCGACAGGGTGTACGGTATCAAGATAAGAATTATACTATCGTTAGTGACACTTTGTATCACCGAGGAATAGACAATATCTTGCATCATTGTTTAACACACGAAGAAGCTGAGTTAGTATTAAATGATTTCCATAGTGGGGCTTGTGGTGTTCATCTATCCGGGCTTGCGAAAACCCAAAAAATTTTGCGAGTCGGTTATTTCTGGCCTTCTATCTTTAAATATTGTATTGAAGAGGTTAAGAAGTGTCACTCCTGCTAGGTGTTCACTCGAAAAATGTGCTTGCATCCATACCCTCTTCACCTATTCATTACTATTGGTCCCTTGACCAAGTGAGGGGTGGACTTTGTGGATTGCAACCCAACTTCAGCTGGGGGGGATCAAAAAATTATCATGGCCGTCGACTACTTTACTAATTGGGCTAAGGCCATGCCTACAGTTAACTCCGATGGGAAGACTGTCACCTTCTTCATGTTTAATCAAATTATCGTCTGGTTTGGTATCCCAAGTGATATTGTCACTAATCATGGCAGTCACTTTTAGAACTAAATGATGGAATAACTAGCATCTAAGCTGGGGTTTAGACATGGTCATTCTTCTCCTTATTACCCACAAGAAAATGGACAAGTAGAGGCCTTCAACAAGTCTCTCAAGACCATTTTGCAAAAAAATGTCAGCCAGAGTAAGTCCAACTGACACATTATGCTACACCCCACACTCTGGGCATACCAAACCTCGGTCAAGACTGCCACTAGTTTTTCCCCTTTCCAGTTAGTACACGGTGTGGAGTCAATTTTACCTATTGAATGAGAAATCCCTTTTCTTAAGTTGGTAGTAGCACTCCTACCTGACACTTCCGATCTCGAGCGACACCTTGTACACCTAGAGAGTCTTGATGAGCAACGTGAGATGCCTATACGACTATCGAGGCAAACAAAAGACGTGTCAAGGTCCAATACGATAAGTCTGTCTGTCCTCGGTTGTACACTGAGGGTGAATTGGTCCTCTTATATGATCAAGCCAAAGAATCGTTGGGGGTAGACAAGTTTAAACCCATGTGGCATGGTCCCTATATCGTGCAACATGTCTTACAAAAAGGAGCCTCTGAGTTTAAAGATTATGAAGGGAATATGTTGGCCAAGCCCAGGAATGGGCTCTACTTGAAAAGATATTATGCTTGAGCCCCAAGATTGGGCGAAAATCTTTGTATACTAATGTAATTTAGTGTATATATATTTTCCCTTTGTTTTCATCTTCAACTTTCTTATCAAGTTTTCCCTTGGTTGGAAGATGTCAACAGAGTCTTCGGTCTACCTAGGATTCACAGACGGAGCCAGTCGTCATACACGAAACTTGGCTTCCATCGCTTGGGTGGTTTACTCACTCGAGGGTCTATGGTGTCTTTAGGTGGCATATGCCTAGGGCCATCCACGAATAATGTGGCCAAATATAGTGTCGTTATAGAACTTTTGCGCGATGCATCTCACATAATATTCTCTCTTTATAGGTTATTCTGGAATCCCAATTAGTAGTATGGTGATTTGAACGAAATTTACCATGTGCATGATCCTACTTTACTCTGATGATTCCTACAGGTACGTCTTTTAGAATGACAATTTGATTTTACTAGTTATTATCACATTCCTAGGAGTTCTAATCATGTATTCAATGCTTATGCTAATTTCGGTTTAGATTTCCATTTGTCACATAACTAAATCAAAGAAAACCATCTCATCAATGTACACATTGTAATATAAGTAAATCTGAAGATCCCTGTTTTATATATATTTCAAAAAATATGGTGTTTATAGTACAAAATTGGGGCTAACACCCTCAATACACATATACAGCCAATACTACAATACCCACAACATCTATGCCTGTGGCATCGGATGTGTGTCATGGTAACAAACTACGGTGTTTGCGAGATGCCTAAAGAGTCGCACCTAAGATTTGGGCACACCAACCACTTGCCGCTGCATGGCTTCTGATAGATCCTCTAATTGAACCATCAGAATCCTATGAGTCAAACAAGACAGGTTTCCCTAAATGTTTTGAAGGACTCTCTCAACTTCTCCTTCTGCCACCTTGTCTCCTAGTGCCTCCGATGATGTCGAGGAATCCCGTCTGGCTATCGCGGATCCATGTCTGTGTCACACAAGTGTCTAGTTAATACTTAAGCATCATCCAAATTTTCTTTTGTTCTACTGTACAAAAATACAAAAAAATGAAATATTTAAAAACATTTTGACATACCTATGTCCCCGTAGGCAGTCCCTAGTGGGAGTGTCATGTCTTTGGTCAATCCTACTCTCCTTTTGGAGGGTGATTCATCCTTCAACCATGTCATCATAATTCCTGATAACGCTCCTTCTTAACAAGAGAGAGTCCTACTCTCCTCGAGTACTCTCCCTCTAAGCCTTGAGGAAGTTCCCTTCAATTGGGATGGTCTTGTGGGGTATCCAATGCCCCCGCCTATGTCCTTTTTGGTAAGAGAAATTATCTGATATATCATGGAGACGATAATCGTCACCAACACTTTATCCTCCTTGACTTGGAGAGCTTTGAGTTTTCCCAATCTTATGTCAACTATTCGTAAGATACTGAAATTCCAAAGAAGTCCAACATGAAAGCCTTGGCCTCCCCCGTGACTTTCTTCCTAGAATCTCCCAAGTGAGTCTGAGTTAATATTTTTTTTGACTCATCTAAAAAGATAAAAGATTGTCGAGTGATTTTTCCCTTTCACACTCGTTAAATTGGATTTGAAAGGCCATGAATCTTAGTTAAGCTCTTTTCTGACTCATCTTTAAAAAGTGAAAAGATTTCCGAGTGAACTTGTCTCTTTCACACTCGTAAATTGGATTTGAACGGACATCTATTTGGCACAAGTTTATCCCTTTTTCATGCCAAGTAGACTAAATGTCATGAAAAAGGACATTTTTTGGCGTTAAGTTGTGATTGCATCTCATGCCCTTTCTTTCAATATTGAGCCTATAGCCGGTTCTCGCTTTGCATTATAAATCGTTTGCCTCAACATTTTTTGCATCCTCAACCAAGCAAAGCCTCATTTATATCCTTCACAATTTGACACCCGATACCTAGGAGGTAACATTCCCCCATAGTGTCCATCTCCCACATGCATCTCCTTGCATTGAGCATAGTTATGTTCCACTACTGGAACTAGTCTTGCTTACTTGCAACACTCGTTTCCTCCTCTGTATCATGGCATTCATTTGTCTATGAAAAAACAAAAAAAGATGGGTGGGAAGGGAGTATTATCTTATATTGGAAACAATCGTGTTGCCTTTGATCAAAGCACAAAGTTGTTGAGTCAATTTTTCATCATAATTTTTGGTTTAGCATGGCCCTAGGAAGTTGAGCTTGTTACAAAGAGTCTTATCTACCGATTGGTTACACTTCCAGTCCCTATAGAGAACTTCATTGATGCCTCTTGCATCTCATGGTTTCATCATTGAGTCTATGTTGACAGAGTGTTCCATATGTCTCATGCTCTTGTTCAAAGGAAGTCTATCAACCTATGTCAGCTATTTCTTAGAACTCTTGAATTTGCATGTCGGCCATACCCTCAGTTTGTTTGAGAGTCACATGATATTGTAGTCCTATCATGTACCCTAGTCCTACTGACATCATTGGTAGGTAACCTTGAACCCAACACTCAACATTTCATCATTGGTTGTTGACTGGGTGGTTTCCCTTGTGATTGACGACAATACATCTATTCACACATTGGGATTCGTGCAGTGTGTTGGATTCCATTATCCGTATTGGTGGTTTCCTTTCCTTTGTCAACAATTTTCTTCATTGGCTGCTATTCAGAGGGTCTTTTTCATGTACCTCTTTCACTTGGCACACACGAAAGATGCACAGGATCATTGGTTCTTGAACATGTTCTTCGTCCGGTTTCCTCCAAATCATGAAGCTCCTGCTTTATACCTCATTCTGAATGATGAGAGATGCCTTAATGCTATCCTTTCAATGAGTCTCCTTCCATCGACTTCAACTCATCTATTCTGGAAACGTGATCTAGAAACTTATGAGTACCTTGAGGCTTGTAGTTATTAGTGGCAGGTTCTCTCGCCATCAACAATTGGGAATACATCAATGTCTACTGATTGATGGATTCTTTAGGTGTTCGACACCGACTCCTTTATTCACACTTGTAAGAATGTACTTGGTGCCTTGATACCTACATTCATTATCGGTAGGTTGTCTCTCATTTTTTAACGGTATACCTCAATGACCGGTAATCAAACAATGTCTCATTGTGTTCGACCTCAACTCCTTTATTCACATGATGTAGACTTGCACCCTTCACGGATTGTGTAGAAGAATTGAAGACATTAGTATGTGGCCGCAACTTTCCTGAGCTGTTGCTTGCTTTTCATTGGACCAATACCTATATGACTTCAGTGATCATGGGAGATCATATTGTACTCCATTGTATACAGATATATTCAGATTGATTTTGAGACTGGTTCTACCGGGCCTTGTTCGTGACTATGACAACCTTTGGCATGTAACCGCATTTGTATTTTCCTATTCATGGCCACAGACAGTTGTTTGGTATATTTTCACATGGATCTGTAGTGTAATTCTATTGGGAGCCATGTATGCAAAGTTAGTACAGAATGTAATGAGAAACTATTTCTTTCAGTTGGTTCCCCATCAGTCCACTTCTGTGTTTTTTATAATGTATTTTGGCCATCACACATAATCCTCTGACCTCACACATTAGGGGGCATCTGTTATAGCAAGATTTTCCTCACCCTGTGCAATGTTTCACAGAAGGCCTTTTTCCATTTCCCTGTGCAGACTTATCATCCCTGCTTGTAAATCCCAAAGCTAAAAATACATGTTTTTCCATATGTATGCACATTGCCTACTATACAACATGCGTATACACAGGCTGCACCACTACAACCCACGTACAATGGGATTTGTGCCCCAAAATGAAAATTAGTGTTGGGTTTCCATGTCAGGACAGGACATCTATGATCCTTGGCCTTCCATATACCGGATGTTGGTTGTGGAGCCTGATTATCTTCTTGATTTAGAGGTCTTTTACTTTCAACCATGTTTATACCCCATGAAGTATTTACACCTCAGAAGTATGTACAGTCTTCCACGCGGGGGAGTGCAGAGGGGGGGTACCCCCTCTCCGGGGTCCGGGGGGGCTATCCCCCTGGCTGGGGGGTCTGGGGGCGAAGCCCTTGAAGGAAAAATTGCCTTGTAAAAGTATATTGTAATTTCATTGTAAATCTGGACCATTGATTATAAGGTCATAGATCCAACGATAGATATTATGTTAGGGTTTTTTTCCCTAGAAGGCAACCCTCTTTTATGAGGGAAATGTATTGCGGCTATGTATGTTGGTGAGTATTGTATTCTGAGAGAGGAGACTGTGAGAGAAAGGAGAGGAAGTTACAACGGGTTTTGTTGTAGGTTGTATCCCTTCATTTTGCTGGATAATAATAAAGAAAGGACCTGGAAATTTCTCTGGTGGACGTAGCCCACACTGGGTGAACCATGTAAATCTGTGTCTCTCTTGTATTGTTTATATTCTGTGTTTTGTTTCCACATTTGTTTTATTTTATTGATCTACGGTCCTATTTTTCTAACAACTAGTATCAGAGCGTAAGGTGACTCGTAGGAAAAGAGGGTTCCTGGTTCGAGTGGGAGCAATGTCGGAAGATGGAAAGTTTAGGGTCGAGAAATTTAACGACCAAAAATACCAGTTATGGAAGATGCAGATGGAAGATTATTTATATCAGAAGGATGTATTCCTACCATTGAGCGGAGTATCAAAGAAGCCAGTGGCCATGAAGGATGAAGAATGAGAGATTCTTGACAGAAAGTCTCTAGAAACGATACGGCCGAGCTTGGCAACATCAGTGGATTTCAATATCTCGAAATAAAAGACAACAAAGGGTTTGATGGACACGTTGGTCAAATTGTATGAAAAACCCTCGGTGTCTAATAAGGTATTTCTAATGAAGAGATTATTTAATATGAAGATGTCGAAAGGTGGGTCTGTTGCAAATCATTTAAATGAATTTAATACTGTTACTAATCAACTAAGTTCTATAAAAGTGGACTTTGATGATGAGGTTAGGGCTCTTCTAATCTTGTGCTCATTGCTAGAAAGTTGGAATGGCTTGGTCATGGCTATAAGTAACTCTGTCTCTGGTTCAAATACTTTAAAATTTGATGATGTTGTTGGTGTTATCCTTAGTGAGGAAATGTGATGGAAAAGCATAGGTGAGACATCAGGTAATGTGTTGAACATGGAGAACAGGGGAAGACAAAAGGATAGAGGAAAGGGCTCAGGGAACTGTGGGAATTCTAGGAAGGGCAGATCCAAATCCAGACTTGGAAAGATAAAGTGCTGGAATTGTGGGAAGAAAGGATATTTGAAGAAAGACTACAAAGCTCCAAAGAAACAAAGAGATGGACAACAAGAGAGAAATCAAGAAGCAAATGTAACAGGTGATGTGTTACAAGATGCTTTGATTCTTTATGTAGATAATATTTCTGAGTCTTGGGTAGTATATTCAGGGGCTTCATTTCATGCCACACCCCATAGGAAATATTTTCTAGATTATGTTCAAGGTGATTATGGATAGATTCATTTGGGTGATG
>JASDQU010261313.1:0-15688 GCA_032191745.1 Picea mariana
TCTCAACCATGTACCCAACATGTACCTCAACCATATACCAAAGACATACACCAATATAACCATAAAAAGTTATCTAACAATTCATCACTCTATCCATAAACCAAATACAATAAACTCTTACATCAAACCATGTGCCACAACCTCACTGTTATGTAGCCTCAAGATAAACCAACAACTTTAGCAACACATCACAACCAAAATACCAATACCCATATGCCAAATACCAACAACAAAATACTAATTGTATCTCTCAACAAATCTGATATATGAAACAATATTGTACATCCAATACCATCTCAAGAGCTAAACCCTAGCTCACAAAACATACCTCAAATAAGATGTGCCATATATCTCATAAATAGACCCCAACCATGTTGTTGCCGTGATTTTTCTGTCACGATTTTTCCACCGCACTTTTTTCTGCTGCACTTTTTCTGCCATGATTTTTCTACTGTGATTTTTCTTCCGCACTTATTCTGCTGCAATTTTTTTGTCGCACTTTTTCTACCGCGATTTTTCTGTTGCAATTTTTCTGTTGCACGTTCTCTGCCACAATTTTTCTACCACACTTTTCCTGACGCACTTTTCCTGCCACACTTTTCTCTATCAATAATACCTTCCCAATAACCTTTCACAAAATAGATATTCAATGATATTCAATAGGTTCAAGTGTAATTAAATGAGAGAGCCTTGCCTCTTATTTATACTTTCATGCAACATCCAAATTTATTTATTTTACGGAGGTTTCAATTAACTTTATTATTTAAATAATTTATTTTGCAAACACTTTGACTACTTTGACCTTTTGGGGCTTCTAGATGACTCATGAGGGTTCTTCAAATTCACATGGCCATAAATCTCTAACCATGAGGAGTTATGTGACGTTCCACATACCACCAGAAATGGCATGACATGTAATATCCATCTAGAATAGTCTTACCTGAAAATTATCAAAACACATACCATTATCCATAAAAAAAACTTGGGTCAATTACCCAAACCTTTGTGCTACCAGTCTTTCTTCAAGGGTTGACATCAATGAAAACCAACCCAATTAATCAACACTCCCTAGTTATTCCTTAGTTAACATGTCTGAAGGATTCTGACTAGTGTGTGTCTTTTCCAACTTCAAATGTACATCTTCTAAGAAAGATCGTATGAAATGGTACCTAAGATGTATATGCTTAGTCTTCAAATGGAAGGTTGAGTTCCTTGCAATATTAATGGCACTCTCATATTCACAATACAACATGTCAATCTCTTTCTTCTTTCCCAATTCCTCCACAAACCTCTGTAACCAAATCATTTCTTTACTAGCCTCTGTAGCAACAACATACTCTACTTTTGTTGTTGAAAGTGCAACAACCTTTTTGCATTTTCGAAATCCAACTTACTATTGTTCCACCTATAGTAAAAACATACCCTATGGTGCTCCTCCTCCTATATGTATCACTTGTCATATTTGAATCAAAATATCCTTGTAGAACAGTGTATGAACCTCCAAAACATAATGCATGAGTAGCAGTGCCTCTCAAATGCCTGAGAATACAATTTACTGCCTCCCAGTGTTCTTTAGCTGGATTGTTCATATACCTTCTTACAATTCCCACTGCATCTGGAATATTTGGTCTTGTGCAAACCATCCCATACATCAAACTATCAACTGCTGATGAATAAGGGACCCTAAACATGTATTCTATCTCCTCCTTTGCCTTGGGACACATTTCCTTAGTTATTTTGAAGTGGTTGGCCAATGGTGTACTAACTGGTTTTTCATTCTTCATTCTAAACCTCTCCAACACCTTCTCTATGTACACACCCTGAGACAATGTCAATTTGTGATTTTCCCTATCTCTTGTTATTCTCATACCAAGCATTTTCTTTGTGGAAACAAAATACTTCATTGCAAATGAATTAGCTAATTTATTCTTGAACACATTTATATCCTACATATTATACCCTGCAACAAGCATGTCATCTACATATAATAGCAAGATAATATAACTTCCATTTTCTATCTTTTTAAAATAAACATAGTGATCAGAATGACATCTACTATAACCTTGTTATGTTATAAACCTGTCAAACTTCAAATAACACTGCCTTGGATCTTGCTTTAGTCCATACAAGATATTCTTCAACTTGCATACCAAATTCTTTTTCCCTTTGACCTCATTCCCCTATGGTTGTTGCATATAAATATCTTCCTTCAAATCCCCATAGAGAAAAAATGTTTTTACATATAATTGTTGAAGATTCCAATCTTCTATTGCCACAAGACTTAAAATATTTCTAATTTAAGTCATTTAAAAAACATGAGAAAATATTTCAACAAAATCTATTCATTTCTTTTGTTCAAACCCATTTACAACAAGTCTAGCCTTATATCTCTCTTTGCCTCCATCTTCTTCCTTCAACTTGTAAACCCATTTATTTTGTAATTCTCTTTTTCCTATAGGCAACTGAACCAAATCCCAAGTCTGGTTATTTACCAGGGAATCCATTTTTTTTTCATTCCTTGCTCCCACTTATTTTTGGTGTCTACTTGCATTGCCTCTTCATAACATTCTAGTTCACCAGAATCTGTCATAAATAAATAATACAATGAAGGAAATTATTGTTCAGGGGGTCTGCTTAACCTGATAGATATTCTAATAAAACTTGCAGGAGTTTGAGTTTCCTGCTGCTCCTGTTGCTGTAAATTTTGATTTTTTGTTTCCTTTGGAATTTCTTTTCCATGATATCATCAAGCACTGTGTATTCTAGTTTTATCTTTCTTCTATCTTTTCCTGCAAATGATCTTTGTAGATGAACTTCTCATTGAATATGACATATCTACTCCTAATAATTTTTTGATTTTCATAATCTCACAAGCGATAACCAAAATCATTAACACTATATCCAATAAAGGTAAATTTCTTGAATTTTTCCTCAAGATTTGTTCTATTTTCTTTATCAATATGGATAAATGCTTCACAATCTAAAGTATTCAAAAAACAATAGTTTACCTTTTTACCTATCCATTCTTCCTCTGGAATTCCACCATCCAAATAGCTTGAAGGTCCTTTGTTTATTAAGTAAACAACAATATATAAAACATCAACCCATAACTATATGAGAAAACCAGCATGCACTTTCATACTCCTTGCACACTCTATGATTTTCCTATTCATCCTTTCTAACACACCATTTTCTTGTGGTGTTCTTGGAACTGTCTTCTCTCTACGAATCCCATGGTATGAACAATAATAATCAGACTTGTTGCTGCAATATTCACCTCCATTTTTTGATCTGAGACACTTCTAACTTTTTCTTGTCTCATTCTCAACCAAAGCTTTCCATTTCATAAAAGTATAAAAAACATCATATTTTTTTTCGAATGCAATAAACCTAAGTTTCTGTAGTTTCATCATCAATAAAAGTAACATAATAAAGAGAGCCACTAAGAGATGATACATGTGTTGGTCCCCATACATCTGTATGCACAAGCTCTAGCATTTCACTCTTCTTTTCTTTTCCGACTCTGAGAAATATGACTCTCTTTTGTTTTCCATAAACAAAATGCTCACAAAAATCCAAATCAGTTTGTTTAAGATCTGGAAACAAATTTATTCTTTGAAGTATCTAGATTCCCTTATCACTCATGTGTCCAAGCCTATGATTCTATAGTGTTGTATCCACTCCTATAGAAGCTAAAGAGATAGAAGATTCAGTATTACCAGTACATAAATACAATGTACCTACATTCTCTCATTTTTCTATCACGGATGATCCTTTGGTGACCTTCCACACCTTATCTGTAAATATGGATATACAAACTTAACTTTACTACTGCCCTATTGAAATTAGATTTTTCCTTATATCTGTAACATGTCTTACCTCTTTCAACAACCATTGGTTTCCATTTCTTTTCTTTATTTTTACCTTTTCCATTCCAACAATTTTGCATGGTGCATCATAACCCAAATGAACATGTCTAAAATCACCTTGAACATAATCTAGAAATTGTTTCCTATGGGGTGTGGCATGAATTGAATCCCATGAATATACTACCCAATACTCAGAAATATTGTCTATAGAAATAATAAAAGCATCTTGTAACACATCACCTGTTACATTTGCTTCCTGATTTTTCTCTTGTTGTCCATCTATTTGTTTCTTTGGAGCTCTGTAGTATTTCTTCATAGGTACTTTTTCTCCACAATTCCATCACTCTATATTTTCCGATCTGGATTTGGATCTTCCCTTTGTAGAATTCTCGTGGTTCCCTAAGCCCTTTCCTCTATCCTTTTGTCTTCCCTTGTTCTACATGTTCAATGCATTACCTGATGTCTCACTTGTGATTTACTATGGCATTTCCTCACTAAGGATACCACCAACAACATCATCAAGTTTTAAAGAATTTGAACCAGATACAAAGTTACTTACATCCATGACCAAGCTCTTCCATCTTTCTGGCAATGAGCACAATATTAGAAGAGCTCTGGACTCTTCATCAAAATCCACTTTTACAGATTTTAGTTGATTAGTAACCATATTAAATTAATTTAAATGATCTGCAACCGACTGTAACATCCCTCTCTTGCCTGCATTGAGCGAACTTATTCTTTGAAGATACTTGCTTACAAGCGATCCAGATTATTATACTATTGGGCATTTGATTATGATTATGAGGCTCTATGGATTGATGACATGTTATTTTTCTGTATTGACATAGACAAGTGATATTGAATCAGTTTTCCTGAGTGTGCAGGATTTTGGACCTTGAGGATGCAAAGGCATCGAAAACCCCTTGGACTCTAGATCGAGTTAGGGAGTGGACTATTGGGTTTTTATTATTGTTGATATGACATATTCACATTTAATTAGATGTTATGATTATTGATTGTATTTTTGACATGATTCATTGATGATGTAGTATGACGATAGATTGCTAAATAGACTCACATGTGTAGTAGAGGGGTCACACATGACTACTAGAGATGTTGAGGGAGAGGTGTGTAAAAAATCCCTACCACATCCTACTAGCACCCCCGCCATGTCTCAAAGTGTAGGTTACCTATTACCTAGTTCGAGAAGACCCACGATGGCGTGAGGGCAGACTGCGACAGTCTCTCACGATGATTCTAAATGGCGCGCAATAAGGTAGGGGCCTTATTCCTTAGAGTCCCTTAGTCTCCCACAACATCACCTAATGGAGTATTGACTCTAGGAGTTTTTGATGTCTACCAAGTCAGTCAAGAGGCTAGTGGAACCCTTGGAGCACGTAATGCATCCTGAAGGGCACGTCTCGCAAGGGAAACAGAATGAGACGAGTGGCACCCTTGGAGCACCTAGTGCATACTGAAGGGAACGTCGTGTTGTTAACTAATAAGTGAATAAACCTAGATGGCCTTAGAATGAATAATGTGATAAGAAATATTTAAAAACAATTTCCCTAATAAAATGTCACCCAACCTAGGAAAATAAAATCTAGGTCTAAGTTATTCTTGTGGTAAAAATAAATAAATAAATAAAATAAAATAATCATCATTAAACATGTGATGAGAAGGGGGTAAGCCATTTATTTAATTTATAAAAATCAAATTATTTTGGGGCATTACTTTTTAACAAAAATGAAATAATTGTTTTGTTACTTATGCTAATTAAAAATTGATTAATTAAAAAGAAAAAGGGAAAAATGTAATATCCTACACTTGCTAATTAAAAGAATTATGAAACTAAGGGAAAAAGGGGGAAACATAAAGAGAAAGGGAAACATAAGGAAAAAGAAGAATGACTAACTTAGTAAGGAATCTTTCCTTTAAGAACTTTCTAAATTGAACTCAACTAGTAAATTAGTAAGGGGGTAAGTCATTAAAATGTGTAAGAGAATATGGGGACACCTAGGAGTGATTCTAGGAGTGTTTTTAGGTGAGTGAAGGAAATAGGAGTAATTAAATAATTAATGAAATTAAATTGAGTTGAAATAAAGGGGATGGCTGACAAATGTATGGGGAGGATTTTTCTAAATTAAAGTTTTAAGCAATAAATTAAAAGGGAAATTGGGAAAGAAATGAGTTAGAAACTCTATATAAAGAAGGGAGGAGGAGGATAATGGATCTTTTTTTTTATGTGTAATGTTACACTGCAGAAGTTTAGACTTGACTAACTTATCTTGTGGGAGTTGGGATACCCAACTCGATGAAGAGTGGTAGCTCAGCCTTGCGAGGCGAGTTGGGAGCTAGTAGTTCTTTTGTTAGTGTGTGTGGCCCCTTTGCGGATCAAGGGGCTAAGGGGGAAGAAGAGTACCCTAGTGTTGGTTGGGAGGTACCGGTGAAGTCTCGTCGATCGAAAAGCGGGAGCTAAATGGAGCATGTGGGACAACGACTCAGAGTTGTCACATTTGGCTATGATACGCATGCTTTTATTTTGCATGGTAGATTACTATTGAAATCACACTTTCATTTATGTACTTTTAATTGTGTAGAAAGTGTTTGACATAGCATTTTAACTGAGAACTTAAATTCCCCATAGCCTTAAACTCACTACTTGAATTGATACCCTTGGCAATTGATCCCTGAATTTTGTGACTGTCCTATTGGTTTTATTGATTTGTTGTGAAGGGTTGTGCCTTTTACTTCATCCTTATCCCTATATCAACAGTCCACGCCTGAGCATTCGGCCAGGAGCCGGATCGACGATTGTCACTTCGGTGTTAATAAACCTATAGATCCTAATGCCCTGCTTTTCTGTGCATGGATGATGAGCGAAGGATGTTATTGTCCATCTTGTCCTTGCATTTATGATATGAGAATGTCAAACCCTGTGTTGATTGATTCATTTCGGAATGGTTTATCCTTGCGCCTTTGGTAGGATCATCTCTGCTCTTTTAGTGTCTTAAACTTGGAATTTCGTTGCGCCTTGGTTGATAAAATCTTTGCAACTTTTCATTGACATTTCCCAGTGTTTTAATGGAGATCTCTATGTTTTTATTCCAGCGTTGTGATGCTAACCTTAGTGTTTTTTAAGTTAGAACACAACTTACACACCCGTTCCTTTGTGAAGATCCCATCTTTTAACCAACATTTTTTTTTTACTGAACTCAATGGTTTCTTTAGAAAAAATGACATACAACAATATTAATCTGGTAGCGATTTTTCACTCACTATCAGAATTCGTGAAATTTTTATTCGCAGTTAAACAAAGTGTAAGCATTTGTATTTTCAACAATTTTATAACGAATGGTGAGTTTCTTTAGAAAAAATAAAATGACACATAGTAATTTTAATCTGGCAACGATTTTGCACTCACTATTAGAATTAGAGAATTTTTATTCATAGTTAAATGAAGGGTAAGCATTTGTACTTTCAACGATTTTATAACCAATGGTGAGTTTCTTTAGAAAAAAAAATTGACACACAGTTAAGTTGGCAACGATTTTGCACTCACTATTAAAATTAGCGAATTTTTATTCACAGTTAAATGAAGGATTAGAATTTGTAATTTCAACGATTTCATAACTAGTGGCAATGATTTTGTATTATTGGTTTTAAAAAAAGAATGGCCAATGAACCCTAAGCATATATGTACTTAATGATTACATTCTTTCACCATCAACCATAATGCTTCTTACAACCCATTTTGTGATCCTTTACACCTTCATCCTTAGCCAAATCGTGTTGCTTCACACACATATTCCTGGGTGATTACCCAACTTCTCCCCTTTTGATTTGGTGGCTTTAAGGAGCATTCTCTCTGGCATTTATTTAGACCTCCTTGGCACATTTATTTACAAAATTCTCATCTTCTTTCTTTTAGTGTCAACAAATTTTACCTTGCATTAACTTCAGTGTGTTTTACTTAAGCCTTGGGACTGAGTCTTACTGATGCATTGGGTGGGTCTTACTTCGAATCTGTTGCATGAATGAATCACCCAAGTTTTACCAGGATGGATTGAGTTTGCCTTTTTGTTTTAATTTCACCCTGGCCATTCTGTTTTACTTTCACCTCATGCCTTCATAGCCTTCCCTGTGATTCTTTTGACACAGTAACCTTAATTAAATAACCAAATATCCATGACTTTTGCTGACAACCCTTCCAGGAATTAAATGACTGTTTCCTTCCTTTTACCACACTATCTTGTTTTAATATTTAGTTATTTAATCTTTCCTATATTTAATAGGATTCACGTGGGAGATTGAAATCAACAATTTTGGGTAATTATGGACAACGATTGGGTTATTTTAGCCACCATAGCTTGAATTGATAGACAGTGATTAGTAATTCCATCTTAGGGAATTAATTTATGCTATCATTGTGATTAGTAGTGCGATCTTAAATATGTTGTCATGGCAGCGATTCTCCAGATATTGGTGTTAGCGTTCCTTCTAGTTCTTTATATAAAAACTATCCATATTCACTTATGCCAGGGAGTTAGATTTCCCCTGGTTGTGATGTAACAGTAACACTTGATTCCTGACAACACTTAATTGATACAACGACAATAATCTTGGCATTAAATTTGATAGTAGGCCAGCGTTGACAGTAACCATAATATGTGCGACATTATTTTTATATGCATTATGTATAATAATAGCCATCAACAATATAGTATAGATTGAACAACATTCCTAGCGATTAATTTTGAATGTCTTAACGAACATGCTAATTTAAAATACAACTAAAGGACAGTGCCTTCATCTAATGGATTAAAGAACAACATCGAATATTGTTGATAGTGTTATAATTATAGTGTTGTATATTAATAGTGTTAATAGAATTTTATACTAATGTTGTTAACATGTTAGATCAACAACATTATATATTGATTTTGTATTATTTTTGTATATTGTTAAATCGTTAAATTTAGATTTGTATTTATTGATTAATTTAGACTTGTTAATTTAGACAACAACCAATTATTATATAAGAAACATGATTTAGTAGTCCACTTAATCTAATGGACAATGGGTATTGTTAATCAATGTTTCTTGTTTTGTTCAGTGCCTAACTTAGGATTCCCTATGATAACTTTTAGGTCTCTATTAGCCTGGTTACCATTCACTTCTTCGCACTTAAACCTCTTCATCAAAGGGTTGGGTTGTTGGCGAAGTCGTGTTTCTTCTTGCACTTTTTCCTAGAGTGACACCATCTTGCATCTTGTTGACCTTTTGCTTGGGGGTGTGGGTGTAGTCTTATTTTCAGTTGTTAGGCTCCTAGTGTGTGGATTTGTCCTGAGTCTTTGGTCCAGATAGGTTATGTTGCGCAAGGGTTATCACCGCACCTTTCACCCGGGGACGACATGAATCCTAATGAGGGGATCATGGCGTGCCCTATTGGATCGAGATGATTGATAACTTGGATGGAGTCTCTGCTTCCCGTGTGAGTGTTGTTGATCGTTGTAAGTTGTTGTTAGTGCTTGGGTTGTAACGCCTTCATGCATTTGGTTTTTTCCCCTTCAGGTTCTAGTCATTGGTCGTCGACGTCATCATGTTGGGATGGGGATGTTGTCTCTTAGATTGTAGGCGTGGTCATGTTTGTGTCGGGAGGGTAGTCATTTCTCCCTATTGTTTTACAAATGTTTTGCCCAGTTGCTCTTGTGCTAGTGCATGGAGTCATAGTTGTCTGTTAGTTGTCCTATGGGTGTGGTGCTTGCTATCAGATGTGTTGTTTAGATGTAATTGTAGTTTCTGTCTTGTATTTAAAAAAAAAATGCACTTTCTTCTTCTCTTATAGTTGTAACGCTGGGACGTTACACATGGTATCAGAGAGGGTTCAACCAGTGACTTGGGAACACTGTGGATTTCATTGATATGATATTTGATTCTAATATTTCTAGTTAAGTTGACTTGTTTTTGTGCAGGTAATCATGGTTAGAGGATGCCACAGAGGCAGATGATGGAGTTCTAAGGGAGGAGGCATGACGCCTCTAGTAGAATCCATGCCTAAGGGGTCTAACCCCCAGGGAGATGAAAAGGTTGACGGGCAGGAGCAGATAACAGTGGGTGATGTGGTTGGGTTGATGAGGTATTTTCAGCGGATGTATGAGGCACTGATTATTCATTTGGACAGAGACGAGGCCAGGGTGTCGGCACCCCCTAAGTTTCCATCGTGTATTCTGGTTGGTACTGGTAGCATTCACCACGAACTCGATAAGGTCAAATTCCATGATTTCTTTGGTGCCCCGGAAGACGTGGCTGTCAAGGCATGTTGGAGAATATGGTGATGTGATTTTCACTTCGTGACTATACCTCCAACATGAAGGTCCACATGACAGTATTTCAATTGAAGGGGAGTGATCTTCTATGGTGGAAGACACTACTTCCAAAATTGAACATGGTCAACGAAGATGTGTCATGGGAGCTATTCGAGGAACAGTTTCGAGAGAGGTACCTATCAAAGGAATTCATTGAGTATCATCTCAATGAGTTCAACGTTTATGACAACGTGGTCATACGGTTCCTGAGTACGAGGCCCGCTTTATGGAGTTGCTTCGTTATGCTCCACATATTAATAGAAAGAAACTTAAGGTCAACATATTCGTGTTTGGCCTTAACGTCAGCATACATGCAAAGATTAAAATTATGATGCCTTAGACCTTGCATGATGTCGCCCAGAAGACCCTCATAGTAGAGGAGGATCTTATTAGTGGGGGTTAGAGCAGGACTCTAGTGAGACCAGCAGGGCAGATATCATCTAGTGCGTAGCAGAATTAGACACCAATTAGATAGACGTCATGATATCATGGCTTCCAGAGAAGATCCACTTTCACTACACCTTGGCGATCAATGCCTCAGCAGTGAACACCTTATCAGGGACCATCGCATTAGCAACAACGTCGATCGCAAGGGGATGGGTGACACATGTACAAGGAGGATTTTTCTGAATTAAAATTTTGAACAATAAATTAAAAGGGAAATTGGGAAAGGAATGAGTTAGAAACTCTATATAAAGAAGGGAGGAGGAGGAGGATCTATATTTTTATGTGTAACGTTACGTTGCAGAATTTTAGACTTGCCTGACTTATCTTGTGGGAGTTGGGATACCCATCATGGTGAGGAGTGGTATCTCAGCCTTGCGAGGTGAGTTGGGATCTATTCCTTCTTTGGTTAGTGTGCATGACCCCTTTGCGGCTCAGGGGGCTAAGGGGGAAGAACAGTACCCCTAGCGTTGGCTAGGAGGTACCGGTGAAGTCTCATCGGTCGGCAAGCGGGATATGCATAGAGCGCATAGGACAACAACTCAAAGTTGTCACCTTGGGATATGGTACACATGCTTTTATTTTGCTTGGTAGATTACTATTGAACTTACGCTTTCATTTTTGTACTTTTAATTGTGTAAAGAAAGTGTTTGACTTCTCATTTTAACTGAGAACTTAAATTCTCCATAACCTTAATCTTGCTTCTTGACTTGATATCCTTGGCAATCGATCCCTGAATGTTGTGACTGTCCTATTGGTTTTATTGATTTGTTGTGAAGCGTTGGGGTTTTTACTTCATCCTCATCTCTAGATCATCAGTCCATGCCTGAGCAGTCGACTAGGATCCAGATCGATGGTCGTCACTTCGGTGTTAATAGACCTATAGATCCTAATGCCCTACTTTTCTGTGCATGGATGATGAGCGAAGGATGTTTTTTCCCAGCTTGTCCTTGTGTTTATGAGAGTGTGCAACCTTGCGTTGATTGATTTTTTTCATAATGTTTTATCCTTGAGCCTTTGGTAGGATCATCTATGCGCTTTTAATGTCTTAACCTTGGAATTTCATTGTGCCTCGGTTGATAAAATATCTGCAACATTTCAATGACATTTCCCAGTGTTTTAATGTAGATATCTGTGTTTTTATTCCAGTGTTGAGATGCTATCCTCGATGTTTTTTATGTTAGACCACAACTTGCACATCCATTCCATTTTGAAGACCCCATATTTTACCCAATATTTTTCTTTTATTGAACTCAGTGGTTTCTTTAGAAAAGATGACACACGGTATTTCAATATGGCAGCGATTTTTCCTCACTATTAGAATTCACGAAATTTTTATTCATAGTTAAACAAAGGGTAAGAATTTGTATTTTAAGCGATTTTATAACCAATGGTGAGTTTATTTAGAAAAAAAAATGACACAATAATTTTAACCTGGCAGTGATTTTGCGCTCACAATTAGAATTAGTGAATTTTTATTCACAGTTAAATGAAGAGTAAGAATGTGTACTTTCAGCGATTTTATAACCAGTGGTGAGTTTCTTTAGAAAAAAAAATTGACCCAAAGTTAATATGGCAACGATTTTGCACTCACTATTAGAATTAGACATTTTTTATTCAAGTTTAAAGGAAGGTTAAGCATTTGTAATTTCAACAATTTCATAACCAGTGGCAACGATTTTGTATTATCGGTTTTAAGAAAAGAATGGCCAACGAAACCTGAGCATATATGTACTTAATGATTATATCCTTGCACTGTCAATAGTGATGCTTCTTACATCCCATTATGTGATCCTTTACACCTTGATACTTAGCCAAATCGTGTTGCTTCACATGCATCTTCCTGGGCGATTACCCAGCTTCCCCCCTTTTGATTTGGTGGCTTTAAGGAGTGTTCTCCCTAACATTTATTTAGATCGCCTTGGCACATTTATCTACAAAAATATCATCTTCTTTATTTTACTGTCAACAAATTTTACCTTGCGTTTCCTTCAGTGTGTTTTACTTACACCTTGGGACTGAGTCTTACTGATGCATTGGCTGGGTCTTATTGATAAATTCGTTGCATGACTGAATCACTGAAGTTTTACCAGGATGGATTGATTTTTCCTTTCATTTTAATTTCTCCCTGGCCATTCCATTTTACTTTTGCCTCACACCTTCATAGCCTTCCCTGCGATTTTGTTTACGCGACAAGCTTAATTAAATAATTGTGCATCCATGACCTTTGCTAACAACCCTTCCAGGAAATAAATGCTAGTGATTTCCTTCCTTTTACCATGTTATCTTGTTTTAATATTTAGCTATTTCATTATTTCAGCTTTCCTGTATTTAATAGGTTGTGCGTGGGAGATTAAAGTCAACAATTTTGGGTAATGATGGAAAACGATTGGGTTATTTTCGCAAACATACCTTGAATTGAAAGACAATGATTAGTAATGCTATCTTAGGGAATTAATTTATTCTATCACTGTGATTAGTAGTACGATCTTAAATATGTTGTCATGGAAACGATTATGCAGATATTGGTAGTAGTGTCCTTCTATTTCTTTATATAAAACCTATCCATATTCACTTATGCCAGCAAGTTAGATTTCCCCTAGATGTGATGTAACAGTAACACTTGATTCCTGACAGCACTTAATTAATACAACAACAATAATTTTGGCAGTAAATTGTATAGTAGGCCAGCGTTGACAGTAACTGTAATATGTGCAATAGTCTTTTTATATGTGTTATGTATAATAATAGCGAGCAACAATATAGTATAGATTCAACAACATTCCTAATGATTACTTTTGAATGTCTTACCCAACATGCTTGTAGCGAATTGATTACACCAAGATTCTTACTGCTAATTTAAAATACAACTAAAGGACAGCGTGTTCATCTAATGGATTAAAGAATGAAATCGAATATTGTTGATAGTGTTATAATTATAGTGTTGTATATTAATAGTGTTAATAACATTTTATACTAATGTTGTTAAGAGGTTAGATTAATAGCGTTATATATTGATGTTCTATTATTGTTGTATACTGTTAAATTGTTAAATTTAGATTTGTATTTATTGATTAATTTAGACTTGTTAATTTAGACAACAACCGATTATTATATAAGCAACATGATTCAGTAGTCCACTTAATCTAATGGACAATGGGTATTGTTAATCAATGTTTATTGTTTTGTTCAGTGGCTAACTTAGGACACCCTATGATACCTTTTAGGTCCCTCATATCCTGGTTACCGTTCAATCCTTCGTACTTAGACCTCTTCCTCAAAGGGTCGGTTTGTTGGCGAAGTTGTGTTTCTATTTTCACTTTTCCTATAGTGAGGTCATCTTGCAACTTGTCGACCTATTGCGTGGGGGTGTGGGTGTATTCTTCTTGTCAATTGTTAGGCTCCTAGTGCGTGTATTAATCCTAAGTCTTTGGTCCCGATAGGTTATGTTGAACTAGGGTTATCGCCACACCTTTCACCTAGGGATGACATGAATCCCGATGAGGGGATCATGGTGTGCTCTATTGAATAGAGGTAATTAATAACTTGGTTGGATTTTGTGCTTCCCATGTGAGTGTTGTTGATAATTGTAAGTTGTTGTTAGTTCTTGGGTTGTAATTCCTTCATGCATTTTGTTTGCGCGCCTTGAGGTTCTAGTCATTGGTTGTCAATGTTGTTGTTTCAGGATGGGGATGTTGTCCCTTACCTTGTAGGCATGGTCATGTTTGTGTCAGGCGGGTAGTCATTTCTCCCTGTTGTCTTACGCATGCTTCACCCAATTTATCTTATGCTAGTGCGTGGATTCTTAGTTGTCTGTTGCTTGTTCTGCAGGCATGGTGCTCACCGTCAAATGTGTTGTTTATCTATAATCGTAGTTTTCATCCTGTATTTAAAAAAAAAAAATCACTTTCTGCTTTTCTTATAGTCGTAACGATGGGACGTTACACTGACCCACCTTCTAACATATTCATATTAAAAAATATCTTCATTACAAATACCTTATTGGATGTTGAGGTTTTTTCATACAGTTTATCCAATGCGTCCATTAGCTCCTTCATTGTCTTTTCTTTCGAAATATTGAAAACCACCAATGCTACTAGGCTCAGCCATATCGTTCCTAGTGCCTTTCTGTCAAGAACCTCCCATTCTTCATCCTTCATGGTCATCGGATTCTTTTTTATTCCACTCAATGGTAGGAATAAATCGTTCTAATATAAATAATATTCCATCTCCATCTTCCATAACTGGTTGTTTTGGCTGTTAAATTTATTGACTCTAAATGTTCCATCTTCCGCCATTGGTCCCACTCGAACCATGGACCCTCTTTTGTTGCGAGTTACCTTTCACTCTGATACCAGTATTTATAAAAATAGGATTGCAGAGAAATAAAATGAAACAAATGAAGAAATAAAACACAAAAGATACACAATACAATAGAGACATAGTTATATGTGGTTCACTCAGTGTCGGCTATGTCCACTAGATAAATTGCCAGGTGCTTCCTTTATTATTATCGAGCAAATGAAGGGATAAAACCTACAACAAACCGATAGTAACTTTGTCTTGTTTCTCTCACGGTCTCCTCTCTCAAAATAAAATATTCATTGTGATACATAGCCACACTACATTTTCCTCATAAAAGAGGGTTTCCTTCTAGGGAAAAAAACCCTAACATAACTTATACCATCATATCTACAATTCTATATTGAACATTATATATTTACAAGAAAATTACAATATACATTCACAAGGAAATTTTTCCTTCAGGGAGCATTGTCCCCCAAACCCCCGTCGGGGGCCCACATTCCCTTGGACCCTGCAGAGAGAGAGGGGGGGAGAGAGTGATATGTGTAGAGTGATATGGAGAGAGAGAGTGAGAGGGATAGGGTAGAGAGGAAGGGAGGGAGAAAGAGTTAAAAAGGGAGAGAGAGAGAGAGAGAGAGAGAGAGAGAGAGATGGATGGGAGGATACATGGATTTAGAGACAAACAAGGAGAGAGAGGTAAAG
>JASDQU010261320.1:0-14869 GCA_032191745.1 Picea mariana
GAAAGTTATTTTACTGTTTAACCAATCTTGGAGAGCACTGTCTATTTGTTTATCATTTTGATGTCTGAATGCCATAAGTTGAATTGAGTTATCCCATTGATCCACCTTTATAAAATACAAACATATTCAATTCTTAAGTTACCAAGAACCTTTGGTCTGCAACCACAAAGGGTTTCTTGGAGTGATAACAGGTACCTTATGATCCAGGGGATCAAATTTTTCTCAAAAAACAAAGTGCTCGAATTGCTTCAAAACCCACACGTGTGTAGGCCTCGTCCTATTGATCCCAATGAAACTTTAATAGGTTCAAATGGACGTCATATGAGTGATATATCATGTTCTGTTCATTTTTCCAAACATGCAAACTTTTGTTGACTGTACAGTCCGTACAATGCTAATGTGGAATCTAAACGTACAGTCCGTACAACCATATAGTGACGTGGTAGTGATGAGTTGGCATGTTGATTGGGTAGGCTATGTGGTAGACAGGTGGGTTAATTGGTTGTTGACACATGTCATATTTTTTAGCAAGTCAAATGGTGCCACGTGGCACCCCTCCAGTGTGTAAAATGGATGAAATTTGTGGGGGTCGAACCCCCGACCTCCGGATGGACACGTCAAAGTTTTGGTAGGGCCCGGGATATTAGCCTGTCCATGGGATGTGACTTAACCATATACTTGTTAACATTTATTTGAATTGAAAATAACGGTTGGTCGACGGACAAAAGGGTCGGGATAAGCCCCAACCCCTGGTTAATACCACATACCATATGTCCACTCTGTAATCCTTTTGGTGGGAAATCTCCATATGACATAGCCCCAGTCACATATTGCAATACCATGTGCCACACACCTTCGCGTGGAGGAGCTAGCCGACGGAGTGCGCAATAATTACATCATTGGCCACATGGGGCCATACGACTGAGTTCTCTGTCGAGGATTGGGGGTCAGCACAAACGGTCCTACAATTTCACCCATTTTGTAGGAATTGTTTCTTGTGTTGGGTTTTGGCACGAAAAACACATAGAGGCCGAGTTAGTCTGACAGTGGGTGCAATTTGGTGAGCAAGTACAATAAGCTTGAAGGGAAAAACTTCCAAGAGGTGTAACTTCTTCATTTTTTGGCTAAATCAGGTGCAGAAAGAGCCCAGCTAGGGGTTTTTGGACATTTTGGAGCCATTGGAGCCATCTATTTTGTATTTTGAGCACTTTAAAATGACTTTTTAATAATAATGAAAATGATCCGAGGGAAGCTGGACTAGGATATGTAACCAAATAGATGGGTGAACTCCTTTATCATTTGTTGTGTTATGTGTTCATTTTTTATGGTTTTAATATGACCGATATGTTGCTCATGATTAAGTAAAAACTCATTAAACTTATGTGTTTGTAACTTGATCCAATTACCTGAACACATACCATTTTTACACTTGCAATTTAAAATAAAACAAACCCATTTCAATTTCAGATCAGTTGGTATCAGAGCATAGGTTTTTGAAGGCTTGATTGTTTGCAAGTGTTTTGTTTTTCTGATGCTTACAAGATTGAAGCTCAGAAGAGGAGAAGTTCTACTTGTAGAGCCAAGTTCTAAACTGTCAAGAAGGAGAACTATCAAATCACCTCAGGCTTCAAGGAGATAGTCACTAAGTATGGCTCATGAGGAGAGTCATGGAACTCTTCCTTCAAAGGAGGAAACTTTCAAAACATTTTTCTATGATATGAATAAGATGGTGAAAGTTTTGTTTAAAGAAAGAATTGCAAGATTGCAAGGTGAAAGATCCAACCCTCCAAAGGGAAATGGAGACAGTGGTGATAAAAATCCAAAGGGAAATGGAGGGAATGGTGACTCTCCACTTCCTTCACCTCCATCTTCCACCTCTTCCACCATTTCACAACCACCTCCAAATTCTCCAAAAGAACATGATAAAACTCCTTTATAAATTCATTTGCTTAATCTTGATATTAAGTTTGAATTGCCTATGTACAATGGAGAGGTAAATGCTGAGAAACTGGGTAATTGGATTCATCAGATTGAAGTGTATTGTAGGATACAAAGAATAACAGATGATGAAAATAAGATTTAACTTTCTTCTTTAAGATTGGACAGTGCAACACTCATTTGGTGGGAAGCCAAAACTCAAGAGGACATGAAGAAACATGGTAAAGTTTTATCCTCTTGGAATGATTTTATTGTTTCAATTAAAAGGAAATTTTGTCTATTATCATACATGTAGAAAGCTATTATGGATTGGAAAAACTTTAGGCAAGCTAAAGGGAAATATGTGCAAAGATTCACTCAAGAATTTAGGAGAAGAGCTTTGGTTTTGGGTATAGATTTGTCTTCTCAAGAAACTTTACTCAAATACATTGGAGGTTTGCATAGCTACTTGAGGCATACAATAATTATGTTTAATCCTTCAAATCTAGATGATGTTTGTGTACAAGAAGCTCATTTAGAGGCAAAAGGAAGGAATGAACCTCAAGAGGGTAGCAATAAGTCTTTTAATAATGGAGACAAGCGAAAGAGGAAGTTTGAAAGAAATTGAAAGAAAAATGCTTCAGTCAAGAAAGAGAGATAGAAGCTCTCATGAAAACATTGTTCAAAGGATGGCCATGATGAAGACCATTGTTGGAAACTTAATTCTAAAAAGAGACCCAAAAATTTCAACAAGAAAGAGAAACCAAACATTGTTGCAAGTGTACAACAAGATTTAGGATTTGATTTGGAAGATGAAACAAAAATCATAGCCATGGGTTTTCAATGTAAGAATTTTATTGCAAGTACCAGTTCTTCCAATAGTAGTAGCCTTAATGTAACTCAACATGAAAAAGAAAGAATAAATATTTTTCACATAAGTGTAATTTCAAAACATAACAAGATAGACACTCTCTTTGATACAAGATCACAAGAAAACCTCATTTCAGAAGACACTGTCAAGAAATTGAATTTGGAAATGACTCCACATCCTAAACCTTACCCTCTAGGATGGATATGTGACAATGCCAAATTGCATGTGACAAGAAGGTGTAAACTTAGATTTTCCATCACTGCAAACTATATAGATGAGGTAAAGCTTGATGTTATTCCATTTGATATTTGTGGTATTGCATTGGGAAGCCCATATTTATATGATAGGAGAGCCATATTTCATTGTCATGTGAAAAAATATCATTTGTTCAAAAATGGAGTTGAGTAAATTGTTAGAGCACATACAAAGAAGATGAATGTGTCACTTACAAATGTTGGACAAATGAAGAGATTAGTCAATGACAGTAAGAAACTTGTACTTTTGATGATTAAACCCAAAGAAAATGATGAAGAAGAAGTTTTCAAAGGATGTGATGCAAAGTTACAATCTAATTTATATGAGGTTGTTAACGAAAATGTTGAGATGTTTTAGGAACTAAGGGGATTGCCTCCTAAAAGGGGTATCCAACATTATTTTTATTGCAGCAAGATGGTCCTCTTCCAAACATTGACATGTGCAGGATGTCATTCATGGAGAATGTTGAAATACGAAATCAAGCCCAAGAGTTGCTTGACAAAGGGGTCGTCAAACCAAGCACATTGCCATGCAGGTCACCAATTGTTATGGTACCAGAAAAAGATGGTATATGGCGTATGTGGGTAGATTTCAGAGCCTTGAACAAGACTACAAATATGATTGTTGAAGGAGAAATATGGAAGAAATATTTGAAAGTAAATCAAGCTCCATTGCATGCCTTGACAAGATATGTATTCCACTTGGTGATAAGGTATAAGAAAGACATGTATGACAAAGTTGTTGATATGCTTACTAGGCCTATTGTTAGTTCTTCAGTTATTTTTAAGCATAATCGTATTGTTGGCCCTTGACCAAGTTTTGAAGAGTACTTGGTCTTACTCAACCACTTTTGGGACTGCGACAGCTTGCCAAGGAAGGAGCGCAATGCGAAGAAGAAAATAAGGAAGCAAGACCTATTTTGGGGTCCATTTTCGGGTTTTGGGTTGATGTAATGGGAAAGGGATGTCGGTCCGTGGGTTTACCCACGTTTAGGCCCATTTTGTAATATATAAATAAGCAATATAGATAGTAAGATAGGGGAGATAGAAAAGTAGTACATCTATGTGATGTATGAATGAAAGATTAGCACTAGTAATGGGATCTGTGTGATCGGATGTATCTTAGAGTGCTCTATGCATGACATCAGAGAGGTAAGTGCAGGTTGTTATAGTCTAATGTTGAAGAGCAAGGAAGAAGGATCTAGCGAGCTGCGTAGATCTTTTGTCCTGTGCAAAGTAAGGGTCATTAAAGCTCTGTGTTATAACTACTTGACCAAGATAAGATAAAGAAGACTGTGTGGACGTAGCCCCAGGGTGGGGGTGAACCACAATAACTATGTGCATGGATGATTTTAGGGGCTAAATTTCGCTCATGGGCTAATTTTCCATGGTTTTTCCAAAAACGAGATTCGCTATTTTAAAAATGATTCGCCCAAATTCTATAGGATAAAATTATTTTACCTTAAAAATCGCCAAAATTTTATAAAAACTATATAAAATCCTTATAAATTTGAATATTTTTACAAAAATATCGCCAAACATTTATAGTTGGCATATGAAGGATTAGTAAGATTCGCCAAGGTTTCTACATTTAAAAAAAAAAATCCATCCTTAAAACCATCCCTGACTATGTGTATAGTGTTTTTTGCTTTTCTCCTATGTATGTATCTCTTTCTTGGCTAAGTTCTTGATGTGGTTAAGTAGATCTAGTCATGCTTTGTGTTGTTGATGAATGAATGAACATTATATATGATATATGAGATGCTTAGTGCTTGATCTGTTGAATCTAACCTATATTGTTGTGAATAAGTACTGAATCATTCTTAGTATAAGTATTCACTGCGATGCTCTGTGACTTATGCAAAGTATATTAATGAATGTATGTTAAGGAATAACTGATGCTAAGTGTGTTGTAAGAAAGATAATCACATATCTATGTCCTACCTAAGGTTGCAGACACCTGAGTATTGAAACAACCCGTGCCTCTACCTCGGGTGAGACTTCATCTACTTCGCAGGTGTTTCCAAAAGGGCCGGTAGTTAGGGCTTTGTCGGTGCACTCTTGAGCGTTAAACCCTAGGTCTGCCCCTGTGTCAACAAATGGTTTTGTTTCCGTGACTTGGAACTGTGATTGCTGAGAACTGGAGAAGAAGAATCTTTGTGTGAAATAAGCTCTATGCGTAGATCTGCTGCCCTAGTGCACAGTGTTTTGTTTGACCTGTGAAGCTTTGTGCCAAGAAGAGAGGTCATATCTAAAGAAAGAAAGGTCAGATCTGAAGAAAAGAAGTCATATCTATGAAGAAAAGGGTAATATTTGTAAGCTCTATGCCTTAATAAAGGTAAGAATAGTTAAAAGCTTTAGATCTGGAAGCTTTGTGCTCTGCAGAAGTAAGATAAGTGAAATTTTTTGTTTCTAAAGCATGGATCTAGGTATGTTTGATAGATTTTGTCCTAGCTTCAAAACTAGGGCATTAATAAATGAAAGAAAGTTTAATATGAATAGATCTGATAAGTATAGTGATAGATATGTTATACCTATGCATCGAAAGAATGTCTGGACTAACAAGTGGATGCAGGCTCCTAGAAAAAAAATTTTGCAGGTTAGCCACCATGATCCTGGTGCACAGTA
The DNA here is from genome assembly GCA_032191745.1 of Picea mariana. Taxonomy (NCBI): domain Eukaryota; kingdom Viridiplantae; phylum Streptophyta; class Pinopsida; order Pinales; family Pinaceae; genus Picea; species Picea mariana. The sequence continues at coordinate 5,671 of JASDQU010261320.1, forward strand.
CAGAAAGAGTTGGGGAATATCTAAATGGATGAGAGGATTAACCCTCTATTATAGTTGCAGACGATCGGGACATCTTGCTAAAGAATGCCCTGGGAGAAGACCTAGTTGCCTCTATTGTAAGGCTATGGACCATGAAGTATTGGATTGCCCTAGAATGATTGCTAGGCTTGAGAAGCTGAATATGGAACAAGCAAACCCTAAGGGAGATCAAGAGACCAATATTATAGCAAAAACCCAGAAGGAATTAGAAAAGATATTTCTACAGATGAGAGATACCTTGAATGACCACCGACATGTTAGGCTATCAGAGATATTCAAAGAAAATGATCAAATCGAAGAAATAATAGGGGACTTTGACATTGACTGTACTCTTGATGAAGAAGTGCAAGCGAACATTATGCCAGAAAGAACTTGGGAAGCTATAGGAAAGTCTGTCATGATCCCTTCCCTAGGAGGAACAGGTTTCTTCAGAGGAAAGCTAGTAATCCTATGTGGAAAGCTCGCCCGAATACCTATGACTGTCAATGGAACTTCGACAAAGGAAGACTTTGAGATCATTACATTTTTTGAAGACAACGCCCCATTTACCATGCTCATAGGAAAACCCTGGATTGATAGAGAACAGGCCAGACGAAGAGAAGAAAATAAAGTGTTGGAACAGAAGAAGGAAGAGTTAAAAGACTTTATGACTAGAAGGATCACGCACTTGATTGAAGAACAGAAGAGTAGATCATAGATATTTAATATTAGTACCTTCGATGTCGAAGCTAAGAGAACACTTGAGGATCCGCAGAAGATTGAGTTACCTATTTTTGATATAGAAGAAGTATTATTAAGGAACCCTAAGAAAGATTTTCCACAGCGTGAAGTAACTAAGACCACAGAAGATAAACATCAGAATGGTAAAAGAATTACTGAGACGAAACTCACTGGGAATAAGGCTAGGAAGTTAAGAAAGAAAAGGGCTAATACTGTAAGGTTACAAGACGTTCTAGAGGAAACTTCGCCGCAAAAATAATTGCAGAATGGGAGCTTTGTCGAGATATCAGAACAACGACATAGATTACTTCGCCACAATGAAGCAATATATCTGTTGGAACCAATATACCTATTCGACCGCCACTTCGAACGGATCGCAAAATAGTTATGGGTTACCACTAGACCATTGGATAGTACCAAAACGGATAAAACAGAGTTAATGAAGGCCCCATGTCCATTGCAAGCAGACCGTTGTTGAGATTGCCTACTTAACCTAATACGCCATGCACCGAGAATACTTTTTGCTAACTGAGAATATGAGTGTGAACCCTGAGATTTACTTTCCCTAAGATCATTGCCTTACTATTCACTTTCGTCTTTGAATTCCTTTTGCACTTGAGCCAGCTGACCCAAGTTTGTATGTCGAACGAGCTCAGCGCTGCTGAGAAAATTGTTGAAGAAGTTCTAATATATTTAATGGCTGAGAGAGTCATGTCAGAATGCATAATTTATATAGGTGTACAAGCATTGTCCTCGGGCGTACTGTCGGCTTCCCATTCCACTGCTCGAGTAGGACCATCTTGACCGCCTTCAGAAAGATGATCTAAGCTCGAAAATGACTTCACCACTGTGAAGATGATCCCAAGCATCTTGCCTAAATATATCCCACCACTAAGCGGATCAGTGAATCGAGACTCTATACCCAGAGACTTCGACTATGCTGTACTCACTGCGTACCTCCCGAAAGGGGTGCGTGCAGTTCATGCTGACCAGGAGAAGCTCACCTCACTAAAATTCAGTGATTTTAACCTTGGAGATCGCAAGGTATACAGTATGCTATCCTTGCACAAGTATTTGACTATTACAAAAGGAAAGAACCCCAAGATTGTACCGCAACAATGGACCCATAACCTTGTGTCGTCAACCCTCCTCAACGTAATGAAGATTCCACATTTCGGGAGGCATCAGGAAGTAAATGCCTATGTTTGACTGTTGTTGTCCTGCTACCATGGAGGATACCTATGGTTGGATCTGCGCATCACCATGGATCTGATTCTGATCAATAAGATCATTGGGCTAAGCATGCAGGGCCCTGACCTGTAGGACTTTTACCCTAGAAAGACCGCAGATCGTGCTCTCACTGAATGAATTAAAGACACATATGGTGATATGGAGAAAGGCACCTGAGGTTACAAGGTAGCCTCCATTGAGAATACAGTAGTATGCTTTGGTTTCTAGTAGATTGCAGGCAAGTTAGTCCGAAAAAATAGACCTACACAAGTGACCAGATTTGTAGTTGACCTCGCAAGGAAGTGTGCGGAGGGTCTACAAATGAACTAGGCGAAATACCTCATAAATCAGCTAGAGCTTGACTATAGACAAGCGCAGTACCAAGGGTATGAGTTCCACTTTAGTTGGTTGCTCATACTCATCGCCTTCATCACGTGGGAACTACCCGAGGGAGACACATTTCTAGAGATCGAACCCTTCGAACCCCTAGCTGCGAAGTTCTATACGTTGTGGTACTCCAGTGACATGAACAAATAGTGGCATTCCAATGCTATCTTCCATGCGTACTACATTCAGTTGAGGAATTCCATTCATTCTACACCATGCATTACACCCAACACTCTTCATAGGTTTCAACCTTTGGTGAAATTCAACACAGATCGTCACTTCACCTACATCACAGCGCACGTAGATGAGCACAAACAACAACTCCAGTCATATTACACGCTGACAAAAGATGACCTGGAGGAGGTTACCAAAGAATGGTTGGCAGACCTCCTTGTTGCAATAGACCCCACAGAGATGTTCGACATAGATAGCCCCGAAGCTATGCCAGATACACCAGGACTGCACAATACTAAGAAGGATGTGGAAGTTCAAGATATCCACAGCACATCCACGAAGACTGCTTTGCTCTCACCTGCGAAGGGAGGTGACAATGAAGAACTAAGGGGCACAGAAGTTGAACAGAGAAAAGGCGAGGTTACCCTGCCTAGGGATGAGGTAGATCCCTCCAAGAAAAGGAATATTACCCCATCGAGGCCCTCATCCAGAAAGAAAACTAAGGCCACCCGAACCACGCTTAAGACTATGCTTACCCCGGATGATTTTGACTTCTTAATTGTCGCATTGAATGATGTCTCATTAGAGCTCGCGGAAAATCAAGAAGCAAAGTAGGAGGAACTATTCCGTCCGATCACGGGTGAATTCAAAGAAGTGCAGCAGGCACTTCAGTCTAGCCAAGTATCTTCTACGGCACCATTAATAATGGAAATATCAGGAACAAGCAATGATCCCACACAGTTACGCCATATCACCAAGAAAGTCGAAGCTCACCTTCGACGAGCTCAAGAAGACATAGCAAAAGCCACCCAGGCTTTGGCACTAGCACAGAACGCACATGAAGAGCGACGAAGAAAGGTAGAACATGAGCAACTTGACTTACAAGCAAAACAGGAGGAGGAAAAATCCCAGTTACAGTAGAGCAAGGACCAGTTGCTAGCAGAGCAACTTGAAACACAAGAAAGAGTTCACAAGGCACTGCGTTCTGTGACAATTATAGAAGTGAATATGGAAGATCGTCTTCCACAATAGGTGACCCAACTGGAAGAAGTAATCCAGCAACTTCAACAATGCATCACGGATCTGGAGCTCCGCACCGTGCCTAAGACACCCCAAGAGATAAGAGATCTAAGAGAAGCCACTACTCGAAGTGCAGTCGACCGATTAAAAAATTTGGCTTCGAAATGTAGGCAGCTAAGCACCAGAAGTGCCCAGACCTATGAAACCCTTGCAGAGAATACAAAATTGTAGACATTGGAGGCACAACTCCACGAAGAAAAGTAGCATGCAGATGTGCTACAAGCGCAACTGAAGTCCATGACCCAAGTCGAAAGGATGAAGAGGTTCGCAGAGCAACACAGAGCTCAACAACAAGTACACACGCTGCAAAGTAAAGTAATGGACGTCTCTCAACGACTACAACCACTACAAGAGAAGACATGCCAACTATTCGCCGAACTTGAAAGCCAGGGAGCTCAACTCGAACAGGGTGTAATCACTACAAAACAATGCATGGAAGGACTGCTCAATGACACAGTACTCCAGAAATTTACTAAACAAGAGGTTGTCGCACTGCAGTAGGTCGAAGCCGCTAGAGCCAAGCTTGAGGCGTTCAAAGAGGAATTGGTCAGACCTGAGTGACTTGGGACGAGTCAAAGGTGAGTGTTGGGGGCCTATTGGCCCTTGACCAATTTTTGAAGAGTACTCGATCTTACTCAACCACTTTTGGGACTGCGACAGCTTGCCAAGGAAGGAGCGCAACGCGAAGCAGAAAATAAGGAAGCAAGACCTATTTTGGGGTCCATTTTAGGGTTTTGGGTTGATGTAACAGGAAAGTGATGTCGGCCCATGGGTTTACCCACATTTAGGCCCATTTTGTAATCTAAAAATAATCAATATAGATAGTAAGATAAGGGAAATAGAAAAGTAGTACATCTGTGTGATGTATGAATGAAATCTTAGTGCTAGTAATGGGATCTATGTGATCGGATGTATCTTAGAGTGCTTTGTGCATGAGATCAGAGAAGTAAGTGCAGGTTGTTATTGTCTAATGTTGAAGAGCAAGGAAGAAGGATCTAGTGAACTACAAAGATCTTTTGTCCTGTGCAAAGTAAGGGTCGTTAAAGCTCTGTGATGTAACTACTTGACCAAGATAAGATAAAGAAGACTTTGTGGACATAGCCCCGGGGTGGGGGTGAACCACGGTAACTGTGTGTATAGTGTTTTGTGCTTCGCTCTTATGTATGTATCTCTTTCTTGGCTAAGTGCTTGATGTGGTTAAGTAGATATAGTCATGCTCTGTGTTGTTGATGAATGAATGAACATTACATCTGATATATGAGATGCTTAGTGCTTGATCTGTTGAGTCTAACCTATATTGTTGTGAATAAGTATTGAATCATTCTTAGTATAAGTATTCACTGCGATGCTCTGTGACTTCTGCGAAGTGTATTAATGAATGTATGTTAATGAATAACTGATGCTAAGTGCGTTGTAAGAAAGATAATCACATATCTATGTCCCAGCTAAGGTTGTAGACACCTGAGTCTTGCAACCACCCCTGCCTCTACCTCGAGTGAGACTTCATCTGCTTCACAGGTGTTGCTGAAAGGGTCGGTAGTTAGGGATTTTTTGGTGCGCTCTTGAGCGTTGAACCCTGGGTCTGCCCCTGTGCCAACACGTATCATGCATGAGAGTTGTGTTGAAAAATACGTTATAGATGTTGATTTAAAAGATATTTATGCAAATTTGTGTTGTACTAACCAAGTTGAGGAATTGGATTCCTATGTGCATGGTAAACTTTTGTATCTTGGCAAGCTATGTTTTTCACAGGGTGAAAGAATCAACATGATAAGGGAAGCACATTCTTCTCTTGTTCCTAGCCATTTTGGTGTAGGCAAGATGGTGGTTAGTTTGAAAAGAAAGCATCATAAGTTTTGGGATGAGAATCTATACTAATTTCAACATGCTTATAACCAATCTAAGCGTTCATTGACTCAAACACCTCCATTTGAAGCATGTTTTGGCTATTTGCCAAAATCTCCTTTAGATTGTATCTTTGGGAAAGATGTGGCTATTGATGGTCATAGTGATGTTAGCAAGGACAAGTGAATTGAGGTTGGAAAGGTGGGGGAACTATACCCTCATTTTCAGATTGACTCGAAGTAGTCTTTTGGAGGTCCAAAAGCTTCCCAATGGGGAGGAGTGATCCAGGGGATCAAATTTTTCTCAAAAATCAAAGTTCTTGGAATTGTTTCAAAACGGACACATGTGTAGGCCTCGTCCTCGTGATCCCAACAAAAATTGAACGGGTTCAAACATACATCATATGAGTGAGATATCGTGTTCTGTTCATTTTTCCAAACAAGAAAAAAATTGCTGACTGTACAGTCCGTACAATGATGACATGGAAACTGACCATACAGTTTGTACAATCGTATAGTGATGTGGCAGTGATGTGTTGGCATGATGACTGGGCAGGCTATGTGGCAGAAAGGTGGGTGAATCGGTTTCTTACACATGTCATATTTTTTGGCAAGTGAAATGGTGCCACGTGGCCTAGTCGTAGGCTACCACGTGGCACCCCTCCAGTGTGTAAAATGGGTGAAGTTCGTGAGGGTCGAAACCCCGACCTCCGGATGGACACATCAAATTTTTGGCAGGGCTCGAGCTACCAGCCCGCTCGCGGTGTTTGCACTCAAATTTTTCATCAAAAAATTTAAGCACTTTTATTGAATTTGTGCTAAAATTATCAAATCCCTTTTCTCATTTGCTTATGTCATAACCTTTCAATTCCTTCATCGAATTTCATGAGATTTTATTCTCAGTTTTGGCCTAGAAACCCTATGACTGCTGGCCTATAACATGCACGACAAAAATATCCTTTTCATTAGCTTCCTAAATCTAGTTCTTTATTTTCAATTAAAAATATATATAATATTTCTAAAAAATGGGTTGTTTTGGCCAAAAACTTGGCTCCCGAGCTTTATGCGAAAAAATTAAAAAATATTCACTAAAGCAATGGTGATAAATCTAGTTCTTTATTTTGAATTAAAAAAATATATAATATTTCTAAAAAATAGGTTGTTTTAGCCAAAAACTTGGCTCCCGAGGTTTATGCGAAGAAATTGTACTTTCAAAAAAATATTCACTAAAGCAATGGTGATCCAAAGCCAATTGAAAAATACTCACCAAAGCAAATGGTGATCCAAAGGCAACGCTCTTAAGGTCCTGACCTCGCACACAACACATATCAAAGTCCACAAGCCAAATTCCAGCGCCAAAAACAGGTGGGCATCCTTGGACTCACATAATCAAACAAGTGTCGGAGCATTGACATATATGAATGCCTATGAAGCATTTATTTTATTTCATGTGGGATATGTCCCACAAATATTTTTTAAACTAAAACGCAGTGTATACAGAGAATATCACAGGTATGTTGGTAGGTGTCAAAAAGAGTCGGTTGTTGAGCTTGCAGGTGTTCAAGAGGTTTCGGCCCAAGTTTCAGCGCACGTTCAAGGCGGTGGAGAAAGTTGAGGCTGGTGCCATTTCTCATCTGGACGAGGGTGTTATAAGTTCAGTATTCGAGATTGTGATGAATCTAAATCCGAGCTACAGATCAGTATAAGACTGGGGAGAAGGATTCTGAATCATTTTTAAGGAAAAAGAAGGTGCAGTTCATGGAAAGAGAGAAATGATGGTTTCAATGTGCCCGTTCAAGTCTATACAGTCTTTGTCATCTCTAGATCTGAATGAAGGGAGCCTCGGGAGAGGGGCATTATTCGTATTGAAATATCAAGGGCCCTCGAGCTTCATCGACTCGTCATATGTTAATGCTTCAGTGTCTCGGTTAAAATCCAAATTCTATCTTTTTACTACAGTTTTGTGAGACAGAAAGCCTTTCGTATCCGGATGAAATTGCTAGTTCTCTTAGGAGTATGTGTTTTGCAATATCAGAAGTGCCACAGGTCCTCGATTCGCTTAAAGGTTCCTTACATAAAAAATTCTTTGTTTCCTCGTTGTCAGGACAAGCAACTTGCCTTACAAGAAAGTCATCTTTCTAAATACATGTTATTAAACCCATTGATGCCTTTATATCAAAAGGTGTTATTGAAAGCATAAGCACCTGAAATTATGTGTTGACAGTCAGTAAAGAGATGAAGGTTGCAAAGTATACCCGATTACAGGTATCCAGCAGGGCAAATTGAGATTGACAAGGAGTTCAGAAATGGTGTGGAGTATTGGACTCTTGGAAGATCCCTCTGCAATGCAGCTTCGAAAGACACAAAGATCTCAATTCAGTATGCTTTGAGAGTGTTACAAATTAAGTCTTTCGACTATTGAGTTCTCAACCTTCTAATGTATGAAATGACAAAGCAGCAGGTCAATCAATGCCACGGGGATTTCCTCTCAATTTCAGAATTACTCATTGAGATTCCAGACGACTTGTATAATTATGAGGAAGATGTCTTAAATAACAACTTCAACATTTTGCGCACGTTTGTGAAATTTTATGTGTGAATCTGCTGGCATAGTAAGAATTCTCCATACCTTCACTTATTTACAAACCCTCTGAACGATGATAGTTAAAAGCCTTGTCATTTAGTTATGTTTATGTATGTCTTGAGAGAGAAGGTTTGATTTAGTTATCTGACTTGATCCAATTAAGAGAATATTATACACCATTGAGATATTAGTTAAGTTACCAGGCTTCTTTGAGCTACAACCTAGAAGAACACCCGGAGTGATAACAAATTGACATTGTTTCTAGGGAAAGGAGATTGAAGCTCAGCTTCCTTGGGAAACGACATAGATCCAACTTTGATGATAGACAAGGTTTGGACATATTTTCGGTTGTAATCATCTATTTGGAGACTCCATGAAGGACAGGTTTAGTGGCGACTCCGTTCTTCAGAAATCTGTTGGCGACTCCACTGGTATGAAATGAACAAGAGGTATGCATTTTCCAATTTCTCAAGTATTTCTGGTTATCCTCATCCGTACCTAGTAAAGATTAATGGGAAAATAGCCTTCCCAGATTTCTAGGAGAAGAGTGGGAAGTGCCAGATGAACACTTGCTAGAGTTCCATAACTTTATTCATTGGCTTCAAATCAGACATGAGGATGTTCAGATTAAACTTTTCATATATTCATTAGAGGGAATTCCTCTTGACTGGTGTCGATCTGTTCCAAATGCAAGTATTAGTTCCTTGGCAGATTTTCATACTGCATTTCATTTATTTTGCAAAGGAAAGTTTTCAGCTGACTTTTTATATCCCTAATGTTGTCATGAATTTGGTTTGTTGAATAAGGAATTAAACATTCATGAAAAGTCTGTTGTAGTAGAATATACCTCTTTTCATAACTAAGAGATTGGTGACCTTGTTTCAGGATTAATCCGTAAGTGCGGACACAAACCGATCTCCCTAGATCCACCTGGATCTAGAACAAAACAGAATAGAATATATCGCTTTCCCTAGATCTAACTATTGAATTAAATTGGAAGTGAGAATAAGAGACATACCTTGTAATCGCTTCCTTAATCTTTGTTGCTCCAGCTTCGCTCCAGCGCTCTCGTGCAGTCAAGATCAAAACAGCACAAACCAACCAAAGTGAAAGCAAATAATATATTCAATAGCTAATCTAT
>JASDQU010261320.1:14969-30588 GCA_032191745.1 Picea mariana
AAATAATGTGTAACAGACCTACTGAATGACAAGCTTAGTGTAGATGCTTTTGACATTGTACCAAATGCATTTACTATCTTATATTGTCATGAAGATCATATTATTCACTTTAGAAACTCAAATGATAATCAACAGATTGACATATCATCAGATGACAGTTTTGAATCTGCGGCAAATAATAAGGATAGCCTTCAACTTTTAGATTGGCAAACAAAGGGAAACCACAACAGATATGGGGAAAAAGATGATGAGCATATTTTTTCAGCGTGTGATAGTTGTGGATCTGCAACAAAGGTTGAGCTATCTATATTCAACATTGAGATCAATGAAAGAAAAGAGCAGCAACATTTATTTCATTTGGAGAAATATATGAAGAGGTATTTCCTTATGTCTTTAATGATCCTATTGTTGATTTTCTGGAATCCATGAGCAGCATAAATATAAAAAAATTCTTGACAGATGAACACTTGTTCTATTATTTGTTTAAACCACATGTATGTTGGCTATGCTTTCCTTCATTATTTGAGTCAAGATTAAGAATAGGTTCAATAAATCAATTTATTACATGGCTTCATTGGAAGCATGCTTTTACTTGATTAAGAAGCAGTACAATGGGTTAGTGTAGGAATAGGCAGCAAAATAAGTTCTTCATACGAGCAGATAGATCATGTTCAGTTGTTGATTTCTTGAATAAACAAAGTAGGCTACAGGCAGGTTACAGATCATGTTCAGTTGTTGATTTCTTGAATAAACAAAGCAGGCTATAGGTAGGTTACAGATCATGTTTGTAGGGGATCAATTGTAAAATCCAAATGACTCCATAGCACAATGGTTAAGGAGATTGGAACTACTAGGTTCTTGGAGCCTTGCAGGAAGGTATCCATCCTAGTTGGAGCTAGATGTTAGTGCTCAAATTTTTCATCAAAAAATTTAAGTGCTTTTATTGAATTTGTGCTAAAATTATCAAATCCATTTTCTCATTTGCTTATGTCATAGCCTTTCAAGTCCTGGTCATAACCATTCAAGTCCTTCATTGAATTTCATGAGCTTTTATTCTCAGTTTTGGCCTAGAAACCATATGACCGCTGGCCTATAACATGCACAACAAAAATATCCTTTTCATTAGCTTCCTAACTCTAGTTATTTATTTTCAATTAAAAATATATATAATATTTATAAAAAATAGGTTGTTTTGGCCAAAAACTTGGCTCTCGAGCTTTATGAAAAAAAATTGTACTTTTTAAAAAAAGTTTGAAAACAAAATATTCACTAAAGCAATGGTGACCCAAATTCCAAGCCCTTAAGGTCCTGACCTAGCATGTAACACATCAAGCTAACGCACATATCAAAGTCCACAAGCCAAATGCCAGCGCCAAGAACAAGTGGGCAACCTTAGGCTCAAATCATTAAACAAGTGTGGGAGCATTGATATATATGAATACCTATGAAACATGAATTCTATTTCATGTGGGATATGTCCCATAAATATTTTTTAAAATAAAGCACAGTGTATATAGAGCATATCAGAGGTATGTTGGCAGGTGTCGAAAAGAGTCAGTTGTTGAGCTTGCAGGTGTTCAAGAGGTTTCAGCCCAAGTTTCAGCGTGCATTCAAGGTGGTGGAGAAAGTTGAGGTTGGTGCCATTTCTCATCTAGATGAGGGTGTTATAAGTTCAGTATTCGAGATCCTGATGAATCTGAATCCGAACTACAGATCAATATAAGACTGAGGAGAAGGATTATGAATCATTTTTAAGGAAGAAGGTGCAGTTCATGGAAAGAGAGAAATGATGGTTTCAATGTGGCTATTCAAGTCTATACAATCTCTGTCATCTCCAGATATGAATGAAGGGAGCCTCAGGAGAGGGGTATTATCCATATTGAACTATCAAGGGCCCTCGAGCTTGATCGACTCGCCATATGTTACTGCTTCAGTGTCTTGGTTAAAATCCAAATTCTATCTTTTTACTACAGTTTTGTGAGACAGAAAGCCTTTCGTATCCGGATGAAATTTCTAGTTCTCTTAGGAGTATGTGTTTTGCAGTATCAAAAGTGCCACAGGTCCCTGATTCACTTAAAGGTTCCTTACATAAAAATTTCTTTGATTCCTGGCTGTCAGGACAAGCGACTTTTTTTTTTTCCAAGAAAAAATTTCCTCGAATTTATATAGAGTATAAATTCATTTACAAGTTGACACCAGCGAGCTATGAACGATGGTCAGTGCATAATCAGCGTTGTATCAGTACAAAAACTCTCAGCAATCAAATGTGGGAATTAGGACAGCAATCCATACAAGTAGCAATCCAAACATGCTTTCCATATAAAGTGGGACAGCAAAACACGATCAAAAGATAATAAAGTATGACGTAGGACTTTCTATTCCTCTATCACAATGAAAAATCGAGAGTCTCCCTGCCACTTCTTTTAGTGCTCTCTTTGAGAGAGCGTCCGCTTCGCTATTGTGAGATCTGGAAATATGATGGTATTTGATGTCGATGAAATGTTTGGATAACTCCATCATTTTTTGTTTACAGCATTCGATGTGGACAGAGTGGAGATTGGATTTTTGAGTAATCCAATCAATAATGACTCTCGAGTCACCCAGAACGAGTAAGTGTTTAATAGACCAAGAGGAAGCTAAAAAGAGGGAGGTCCAAAGCCCCAAGAGCTATGCTTTAGTGTTCGTGCCCACACCGCAATTGAAGAACCATTTTGTGATCCTTGATGGGTGATTTTTGAAGAAGCCTCCAGCTCTACAACAACTAGTTGTCTGCGCTGCTCCATCAAAGCAAGCGAGTGTGTACCCAACTGGCAGCTTGAAGTCGACAGCTTTGTGAATGTAGGATTTAACCGAAGGTTGTTTCCAGTAGAAGGAAGTCAGGACTCTGTGCACAACATTCAACAGGGTAGGTGGCCGATCCTCAAAGATCACTCTGTTCCATTCTAACCATAATTGCCAGCAGACATGGGCGGCCAAGCAAATTGGAGGGGATTTTTGAGTGTTCCACAAATGAAAGCAGTCTGAGATGGTTTCGCCTCTCCAGGAGAATGGAAGCGAGAAATGCTTAAGCAATCAAGTCCAGACCCCCCTCATGAAATCGTAGTGTACCAGTAGATGATGGACGTCTTCAGTTGCTTGGTGACATAGTAAACAAATACCGGGCCCCTCCCATCCTCGCCGACGGAGCAGGTCCCAAGTGAGTATCTTCTCTTTCCCCGCGAGCCAAATAAATAGTTTTAATTTGAGCGGGATAGTCCAATTCCATAGCTGGAGGTACCAAGAGGAGTCGACGTCGAGGTTGCTCTATTTAAGAAGAGCCGCATACAAGTTCTTTACCGAGAGGGTACCCGTGGCATCCCCACCAGCCCATAGCAGCGTATCTGGTTCTTCTGTAAGGGAGATGCTGGCGCTTCTAATAGAAGATATGAAACGAGTCCATTCAGCCACCCATGGTCCACTAATAGACAGGTCGCGGCATCCCTTCCAGTAATCCGGCAGAGCGTGGACACCAGTTGGAAATCTGGCCTGTGCTAAAGTCATAATGTTTAAAGAGCGGAGATGAGTGAACAATGAAGGAGAGAGGAGAGAGCTATCCTCCAGCCCGAGGATCATACCTTTTCCAATATTAATCACCATGCCAGAGCCAGGCTTCCAATGAATCCAGTGGAGAATCACTGGTGAGGAGGCGACCAGGCCTTTCTAGAAGGGAGATGCCCTCTTAAGCTGAAGGGATGACTTTCGAATCCAGTTACAGAGCGGCTGGGAGCCCAGGTATTTTTCAAATATGATTCGATGCTAGATGCTCTCATGAGTAACTGCTCTCCAAAAAGAGCTAGCCAGAAGGGCGGTGTTGAAGGTGGAGAGGTTCTTTAGACCCCAACCCCCTACTCTTCGAGGTTTGGAAAGTGTCTCTCAATTGCAGAGGTGAAATCAATGTTTAAACGCCTGGCCATTCCACAACAAATTGAAGGTGATTCTACGGAGAATAGTGATGATCTTGTTTGGAATCTGGTCCAGGGTCATCTAGAACATGGCAAGGCTTTCCAGCACCGCTTTCAAGATATCTGAAGCTCTCAATCAAGTCAAGAAAGATGAAGGGAAAGTGGTCTTTGAAATGGAGAATTTCAGGAGCCAAGAGTCCCCAGAAGTGGGCTGAGGATTTTGAGTGATTGATGGATAATCCTGAGACCGAGCAGAAGAGGTGTAGAATGTCCTGGATTACTAACCATTCCGCTAGATCTGCTTTCTTCATGATGAGAACATCGTCTACAAACATGAGATGAAAGATCTTAATAAACTTTGAAACCTTAATGCCAAATAAGTGGTGTGCAGTGAAACTTTTGGTAAGGAGGAGGCTAAGGCCCTCCATAATCAAGATAAAGAGATAAGGGGAGAGTGGGCATCCCTTTCGGAGCCCCCTCTCACTTTTGAAGAAGCTTGTAGCCTCTCCATTGATGAAAACAACAAAGTTAACACTGATGACACAAGCCAGGATCCAATTAGTGAGCTTGTCTCCGAAGCCAACTGCGTGTAAAATAAGTCTCAAGAACTCCCAATCAATACTGTCGAAATCTTTTTTGAGGTCAAGTTTCAAGACCAACGCTTTTTGGTTTTTCTGCTTGATGTTGTGGATGCACTCATGGGTAGCTCCAATAGCATCCTGGATTCTTCTGCCCTTCAAGAAACAAAGTTGTCCCTCTGAGAGGCTCTTCCCTAGAAAGGGCTTGATCCAATTTGAGATGACTTTAGCAATTACCTTATAGATAAGGTTGCACAGGGCAATCGGTCAGAAGTCATTGAACGAGAGCAGGTTGTTCTCTTTGGGAATCAGGACCAGGAAAGTAGAATTAAGGCTACCAACAATCTTTCCCTTGGTGCGAGAGTCCTCTACCATCTGGAGGAGATCCACTCCAACGAGATCAAAATACATGACAAGCGACTTGCCTGGCTGGACCACAGGACAAGTGACTTGCCTTACAAGCAATTCATCTTTCTAAATACATGTTATTAAACCCATTGATGCCTTTATATCAAAAGGTATTATTGAAAGCATAAGCACCTAAAATTCCGTGTTGACAATCAGTAAAGAGCTGAAGGTTGCAAAGTATACCCGATTATAGGTATCCAGTAGGACAAATTGAGATTGACAAGGAGTTGAGAAATGGTGTGGAGTATTGGACTCTTGGAAGATACCTCTGCAATGAAGCTTTGAAAGACACAGAGATCTCAATTCAGTATTCTTTGAGACTGTTACAAATTAAGTATTTCGACTATCAAGTTCTCAACCTTCTAATTTATGAAATGACAAAGAATCAAGTCAATCAATGCCACGGGGATTTCCTCTCAATTTCAGAATTCCTCGTTGAGATTCCAGACGACTTGTATAATTATGAGGAAGATTTCTTAAATAACAAATTCAACATTTTGCGCACATTTGTGAAATTTTATAGACCATTCAAAGGTCCTACTATGATGGAAAAATGCATCATTAATGCTGAAGAAAAATATCAACTCCTATTAAATCAACTTGATCTTTCTCTGGCTTCTCAATACCCAAATGTTGTGAAGATGCAACAAGAGAAAGGGGGAAAGGTATATGCATATTCCTTGAGATCATGGAGCATACCTACTATAATTTCAAATGAGGAATGTTATAGATCACATGTCATCAAAATCAAGTAGAAGACCTCAAGCTATAAGTCAAGGTTAAATCACATTTTCAAGAAGTTTTGTTCAAATAAAACTCTACCATTGTTGTTGGTGGAGGTGGAGCTTTTTCTCTTACATCCCTACAATTGAGGGATATCCCTAACAAAGAGGAAGACAAATCTCATTAGAATTATGTTTTGATTGGGGAAACCGAAACATAAGTCACAGTTGTCCTTAGTCACCGAAAGTAGAGTTTTCGGTGGCTTACAGGTTAGAATTTTCGTTCTTAGGCCACCGAAAGCACAGACAAGGGAAGAGAGGCACTCTGTTTGCACAGATCTCAATTTTTTTTATTCCAATTGGTACGAGGAGGATTTCTAAGTGATAATTATCATTAAGAGCATCACATTTAGTGCTCTATTCCACTTTTGAAGCTGCTAGCGAGGTAGAAATGATAAAGTTTGTTGCCTATTTTTGACAAAAAATGACCTATCTGCTAAGGTGGCATTTTTTACCTCATCTATCAGTTATGAAGACCTGTTGTAGTTGTCGAAGATCAATGAAGACTAAGTTTGATAAGGGTTTGATTCCCTTAAGTTAGGATTTGATCCTACTTTTTGTAATCTGTTTTGATCACATGTTATTTTTAGTATTTAAATCCTCCTTTATAGGATCTCAATTAGGTATGTAAATACTATAAATCCAGTGATCAGAGGGGACTAAGGGGGTTCAACTTTGGAGACTTTTTCACACTCTGTACTCAAGCTTCTCATTTGCAGATCAGTTTATACAATCTTCTTTTGCAATTATCTGTTCAAACTTACATTTTATTCTCTATTCTATATTTGCACATGGATGTTTAATTCATGTTTATTCTATTTGTCTAAAGCCTGATGGATGTCATCCTAACATTTCTTTGATGAGTGGAATTGAAAATATCATTTGCTCATTGTGACTGGCCATTCATGTATCTTTATGTGTGAGTATGCTGGCATAGTAAGAATTCTTCATACATTCACTTATTTACAAACCCTCTGAACAGTGATATTTAAAAGCCTTGTCATCTGGTTATGTTTATGCATGTCTTGAGAGAGCAGGTCTGATTTAGTTATCTGGCTTGATCGAATTAAGAGAATATTATACACCATTGAGATATCAGTTAAGTTACCAGGCTTCTTTCAACTACAACCTAGAAGAACTCCTAGAGTGATAACACGCGGTATGTGACTTAACCATATACTTGTTAACATTTATTTGAATTGAAACTAATGGTTGGTTGACAGACAAAAGGGTCGGGGATAATCCCTGACCCCCGGTTCTTACCACATACCATATGTCCACTCCATAATAATTTTGGTGAGAACTCTCCATATTACATAGCGTTGGTCACATATTTCAATACCATGTGACCACACACCTTCGCGCGGAGGAGCTAGCTGACAGAGCATGCAACAGTTAGGTCGTTGGCCACATGGGGCCATACAACCAAGTTCTCCATCGAGGATTGGGGGCCTGTGCAAACGATCCTACAACTTCACCTGTTTTGAGGGAATCGTTGCATGTGCTAGGTTTTGGCAAAAAAAACACATAGAGGCCGGGTTAGTCTGATAGTGGGTGCAATTTGGCGAGCAGGTACAACAAGCTTGAAGGGAAAAACTTCTAGGAGGTGTAACTTCTTCATTTCTTGCCCAAACTAGGTGCAGAAAGAGCCCATCTAAGGGTTTTTGGAAGTTCTGGAGCCATTGGAGCCATCTATTTTGTATTCTTATCACTGTAAAAGCACGTTTTAAGAATAATGAAAATGATCCAAGGGAAGTTTGACCAGGAGATGTAGTCCAAGTGAGGGGTGAAATCCTTTATCATTTTTTGTGTTATGTGCTCATGTTTTATGCTTTTTGTATGATTGATATGCTGCTCATGATTAAGTAAAAAATCATTAAACTTATGTGTTAGTAACTTGATCCAATTACCCAAACACATACCATTTTTACACTTGCAATTTAAAAGAAAACAAATCCATTTCAATTTCATATCACCTTCCAAGTGGTATAAGAGCACTTTCCTTGGCAGGAATTTTGGGTTAAATGTTTTTCAGGGTAGAGACATGTTCTGATGTCTTTAAAATACAGTGATATGTCATTCAATGCATAAATATTTGGTTGGGGAAACATACACATAGGAAATAGAAGAGGCTTTTGAGTTCACATTGATGGACACCCTTGTAAGCCTTGTTGGTATCCCTTCGAGTGGTAGCGCATTAGACAACACCTATATACATAATTGTTCTTCCAAGTACCTTTGGTATATCAGGATACCTCCCAAGTATCCTAAAAGTATCCATAGATTGATTGATCGACCACCCGAATTCTATAGTGCCATAAAGAACAACACTCAGTAAGATACTCTCTAGTACCTCAGTAATCAGGTAGTACAACTAAGGGTAAAATCTAGCCTCCTTAGTTGGTTCTCTGAGATATTTTGTTGAGTACTACTATTCAAACCAACACATATATCAGAGAGTTATAACACAGTGAAAACCCTTGTCTGTAGGAACCCTAAAAACCCTAACCCTTGGGATGGAAACAAAACTAAAAAGGAACAGACAATATCTATTGTCATTCTACCTTGCCTCCTTCATTCTAGTTGCAAAATTACTACACATTTTTTCTTGTTAAGAATTTGGGCATTTCGACACTACAATATTATTCAGATCGAAGTATAACTCTGCATGAGTAAAAAAAAAAGTCTAGGTCATGCATGCACCCCTATATGATACCTATCTCATTGGATTCACTTTTTTCCCTTGATCGTTGTGATACATATCATTCCTAACATTTTTTCTACCTCGTCGACCCATACCCTTCCCGACACCCTTATTTCCCACCTATCCCATTGGCCTCCTATTGTTTCCATGATTATAGTGGTATACATTACTTATCTTTTTTTTTTCCATGGAACCACCCCTCATTCCCTCATGGCTCCCACCCACCAAGAAGAAACCAATAAAAAAATGATCCCTAACCTTACTTCCCTTCAGGCCAAAGTGCATAATGACATTCTTGTCATTCATGCCAAAATGGACCACATCCAAGAAACAATTAGTAACCAAATTGTTGAAGTCAATTCCACTCTCCAAACACTGATGAACAAATTTTAGGGTACTTCCTCCTCTAACCCACCTCTCTATACTAAAGGTGTTGACTCCAACTAGCCTTTGCACTCTCATTCCAACTCCCTACCTCATGACCCCCATCTTCCCCGAGTCAAGGTGAACGAATTTGATGGTTCAGATCCACAAGCATGGGTTACTTAGATGGAACATTATTTCTCCTTCCATGGAATTACTGATGAGATGGCCACGATTCATTATGAAATTCTCTATTTGGATCCAGAATGATGGAAATGGTGGCAATGGCACCAAAATGCAAGCCAAGGGTATGTTGCTTGGACACAATTTGTTGCTAAGTTGTATGAATGATTTGACATAGACACCCACCATTTAGGATGTTTGACTAAGTTGAAAAGGATTTTACAGTGGAGGATTTTATTGTTTCCTTTGAGCAATTAAATATTGAAACATAGGGAATGAAAAATTCCTTCTTTCAAGAATGCTTTATGAGTGGCCTCAAGGATGAAATCTGAGCTCAGGTCATCATGGCTCACCCCAAGACTTGGTTGGAGGAAACCAAAAGTGTCAGGGAGGCACAGCATGATGTCTTGGCCCAGAGAGAAGAACCCACTTTTGTTCCCTACCCAGAACCCACCACCCCTACTCCTTAGGCTCCTCCTCTCAAGGTGAAAAAACTAACATGGAAAGAAATGGTTTAACACCAACTCAAGGGTCTTTGCTACAATTGTGACAATAAAAAATTTATTGGGAACAAGTGTAAAGAACATGAAATTTTTACGGCCATTTCAAAGGATGTTTATGATTAAGAGGTCAAGGTTTCACTTGAAGTAGATCTACCCAAAATAGATGATCCTACACTTCCCTCTGATCTCCCTGAAGTTGAACCATTGATTTGAATGAATGCTCTCACTGATTTTTCTTCTCCCCAAACCCTCAAATTGATTGATTACATTAAGCACAAGAAAGCCATCATCCTAGTTGACAGTGGAAACACTCATAATTTCATTCATCGCCACCTTGCTCAAGAAGTCAATTGCTATATTCGTTCTATCAACAATTTTCGAAATCATGATTTCTAGTGGTGGTTCCATGAAATTTGGGGGGTGTTGTGAAAATGTGTGCCTACAAATTGGTCAATATAACCTGAAATATCACATGTTTTCTATTGTCATGGATGGGAGTCACATTTTCCTTGGTGTTGAATGGTTACGCACTCTTGGCCCCATCACCATGGATTTTAAGGAATTAACCATGAAATTACAAGAGGAAGGACAACAATATAAATTTTAAGGCATTATAGTAGGGTCTCCAGAGATCACCAGTTTCCACTACATGGAAAAGTTACTCAGAAAAGGTCATTATAGCATCATTTCCCAACTCCATTCCATTCAAGTAGTTGAGACACCCAAGATACACCCTAACCTTCAAGTGATCCTTTCCTGCCATCCCACTATTTTCCAAACTCCCAGGGCCTTCCCCCCTCCCATGGAGACCATAACCATTCCATTCCTTTAATCCCAGGTAGTGTTCCTCCCAATGTTCTCCCTTATTATCACCTCTTTTCTCAAAAAAATGAAATTGAGAAAATTTTCCAAGAATTGTTAGAAGTAGGGGTTATCTATCCCAGTACCAATCCCTATTCTTCCCCTATTGTCATGGTCGTCAAGAAGGAAGGAACTTGGTGCATGTGTCCTGATTTTCATGCCATTAACAAAATTACCATCAAGGACAAATTTCATTTCCCTATCATAGATGACAACCTTCTAGATGAACTCGGTGGGGCTCAATAATTTACCAAACTTGACTTACATTCAAGATACCACCATATACATATGAAGGAGGAATACATTCCCAAGACTACATTTCCCACTCATGAGGGACACTATGAGTTCTTGGGCATGCCCTCCAGTCTCTATAATTCCCCCTCCACTTTTCAAAGTCTCATGAATCATGTCTTTCATATTTTGCTTTGTAATTTTATGATATTTTTCATTGATGATATTCTCATCTATAGTAAAGCATGGCCAACCCATCTCACCCATGTAGATAAAGTTCTCCATCTCCTCTCCAAACAACAAATTTTCCTCAAATGGTCTAAATGTGCTTTTGGTGCCTCTAAATTTGAGTGCCTGGGTCATATTGTTGGCAAGGATGGTGTAAGGGTAGATCAAAAGAAAATTGAAGCTATGCAGAATTGGCCTCACCCTAAAACTCTTAAAATTATGCATGTTTCCTAGGTTTAATGGACTATTATCGCAAATTTGTTCATAATTGTTAGAAAAATAGGATAAGAGAGAAATAAAATAAAACAAATGCAGAAATAAAACACAGAAGATACACAATACAATAGAGACACATATATACATAGTTCATACAGTGTGGGCTACGCCCACCAGGTAAATTTCTAGTTCCTTCCTTTTTATTATCCAACAAAATGAAGGGATACGACCTACAACAGACCTATTGTAACTTCCCCTTCTTTCTCTCACAATGTCCTCCCTCAAAATACAATATTCACTATCACACATAGTAGCAATACAATTAACTCATAAAAGAGGGTTACCTTCTAGGGAAAAAATCCCTAAAATAACTTTTACCATTGGATATGCGACCTTATAATGAACGGTCCATATTGACTACAAAATTACAATATTTTACAAGGCAATTTTTCCCAAAATTTCTCTTCGGGGGCGCTGCCAACGAATCCCCCACAAGGGGGGGATCCATTAATTGTTGCCACCTCCCCAGACCCCCCTGAAGAAAGTATTAGGGGGTAAACCCCACCCACACCCCCCCATCAAGAAATGGGATCCAAGAATGACTGAAGCAAACCTACGAATTAGGAAGATAATCAGGCTCCACAACCAACAATAATTATGGAAAAATTATGGCTCCTCTCACAACTCTCCTTAAAACAAATGATTTCAATTGGACTCCAATAGTTGAGAAATACTTCCAAGCATTGAAATAATCTATGTGCACTACTCCTGTACTATCCCTACCTGACTTCACCAAGACCTTTGCTCTAGAATGTGATGCATCTGGGAGAGAAATTGGGGAAATCCTCATGCAATATGGATGACTTTTGGATTTCACCAGTAAATAGTAGTCGGACCAACATTTGGGCCAAATGATTTATGAAAAGGAAATGTTGTCTATTTTGCATGCAATGGATCTCTGGCACCCTTATCTATTGGGACAATAGTTCCAAATTAAAATGGATCATCAAAGCCTCATGTACGTCATGGAACAATGAATTTCATCTCTGGAGCAACAAAACTAGGTGACCAAGTTGTTTGGATATGATTATTATATTGTTTACAATAAGGGAAAAGAAAATGTGGTGGTTGATGCTCTTTCTAGGAAATATCAAGACGAAGGGTCCCTTTTTTCCCTCTCATTCATTGTGGCAGATTGACTTTAGGATGTTCGACATGAATGGTTTCAAGACCCCAAAATTTCTAGCCTAATCCAAAAACTTCAACAAGATCCACAAGATACTCTAGGGTACTCTTGGCATAATGAAGAGTTTCTCTATAAAGGTTTCTTGTATTTAAGAAAACAATTGGCCCTTAAACCCAAGGTGCTCTCTGAGTTTCATGCTTCACCTACAACATGCCACTTAGGTTTTACCAAAACTTATGAAAGAGTAAAATGATCTTTCTTCTAGGATGGTATGAAACATGATATATGTACCTTTGTGGCTCAATGTGATACATGCCAATTCAATAAGGGAGAGACTA
The DNA here is from genome assembly GCA_032191745.1 of Picea mariana. Taxonomy (NCBI): domain Eukaryota; kingdom Viridiplantae; phylum Streptophyta; class Pinopsida; order Pinales; family Pinaceae; genus Picea; species Picea mariana. The sequence continues at coordinate 27,492 of JASDQU010261320.1, forward strand.
TAAAATCTCCTGGTACACTCCAACCACTTCCACTTTCACCTACTATTTGGATGGATATTTACATGGATTGCATTGTTGGATTACCCAAATCCGACAATAAGTCAGTCATCATGGTGGTAGTGGATCATCTTTCCAAATATGCTCATTTATGTGCTCTTCAACACTTGTTCACAACATCCACAGTGGCTCAAAGTTTTATGGATAATATCTTCAAGCTCCATGGAATGACTCATTGTATGGTTTTTTACCGTGATCCCACTTTTACCAGCAATTTCTAGAAATAAATATTCAGGCTCCAGGGAACATAATTTAATCTTAACACAACTTATCATCCCCATACTAATGGCCAAACAAAAGTGGTCAAAAAGTGTTTGTAAACATATTTGAGGTGTTTTTCATCTGACAGACAACATCAATGGGTTTAATGGTTACCCCTAGTTGAATGGTGGTACAAAACCTTGTATCATACTACCACTCACATGAATCCTTTTGAAGCAGTCTACAGACAAAATTTACCATCAGTTCTCTCATACATGTTGGGTGTCTCCAAGGTTCAGGAGGTTGACTGCAATATTACCATCTCCATGAAAATTCTCTGTACTCTGAAAGAAAATTTGGTGATGGCTCAAAATTGCATGAAGCAGTAGGAAGATAAGGGTCATTTTGAACGTTAATTTTTTGAACAGGAGCATGTGTTTCTCTACCTCCAACCATACAAGTCTACTTCACTCAAATCCCAATAGTGTCAGAAATGTGCACCCAAATTTTTTGGTCCTTATACTATTATCAAACACGTGGGGCCAGTGGCCTATCAATTAGATTTTCCCAGTCACTCCAAGCTACATCCTGTTTTTCATGTCTCATGCCTAAAGAAAGTTATTGGCACCAAATTCCACACCTATTCCAGCCTACCAGATTTGGATGAAGAAGGTTCCATTTGGTTTCAGCCTCAAGTTGTATTAGACCAAAGAGAGCATTGTCACCATCAACGCACCATCAAGGAAGTTTTGGTTCACTGGAAAGATACTCTACTAGAAGATGCCACCTGGGAACCGACTACCATTCTACAACAGTTTCCTGATATTAATCCTTGAGGACAAGGATATTTTTCAAATGGGAGGGCATGTTAGGGACCTAACCCCTCATGTCGATATAATAATATATCTTCCATGTAATAAAGGCTGACATCAGTTAGTAAGTCCTATTTAATAAATGTAAACAAGTCAATGTAAGAAGACCTAATAGAAGCTTCCACTTATAGAAATATATTCCTCTAGAGTGTTCTTTAGATGATAGAATTAGTATAAATAAGAGAAGGAGGCATGCGAAAGTGTTTCTTGAGAATTATTGTAATAAAGATCTTCTCTGTTGGAGGTTTACCCCTCAAAGAGGCAAGTCAACATTTCTTTCTTTGAATAAATGTATTATTTTGTTGTTTCTCTTCTCATATTTTGTTGTTCCATTGATATCTACTAAATATTCCTTTTTGTGCATTTTATATTACATTTGGTACCTTACAAATAATGCATGCATGTGTGCATGATTTTTTTATTTTTTATTTTGTAAAATATGTATTTGCATGTTTTTTGTAATTTTCTATTTTAATTAAAAAAATGACCTAATTTATATTCCATGACTTATTAAATTGCAACATATATTATTAATATGGAACCTATAGACAATGAAAACCCCACACAAGCACACCAATGCTCATAAAATCCCAACCCACCACAAGCACCAAACATAAACACACAAATTGATGAGGGGTTGAACACTTTGATATCTCTTGTCCATGAATTAAGGGGTACAAGAGAGCCTAGATGTGATCCGTCGGATCTTTTAATGACTTATGGTTGAGTTTTAATTTTGCATGCATTAATTAACCATATGAGAAACTTAGTGAAGGAATGAGGAAAGAAGAGGAATTATGACAGCCATATACATATATGCAAATCTGAAATGAAATAATAGACAGCAAACCATAACACGCAGATTGATAACGGAGTTCAGCACAACTTTGCCTACGTCTCCGGGCCTTTTTCTCTGTGGGGGAGGCTTCTTTATTTCTTCTCAAAAGCTAAAAAGTACATCGATGCAATTACAAATGTCTACAAGACTGATCTGGTCATGTTCTTCCAGGTCTCCAGAACCATGCAAAGAAAATGACACGCAAAACGGACGTCCGGAGCTCCCAGAAATGATCCGACAACGTCTCCTCCTCAAAAGCTTCTCTGCCTCAAAATGGCTTTGGCTTGGCTTCTCCTCAGCATAATTCTGCTATGAATGCCCTCTATGGCCTCAAACATGCCTTAGTTATATAGTTGGGAAAGTTGGTTGCTCATCCTCAACTTCCTCCTAAAAATTAGGCTCCAAAACTACCCAATAACTCCCAAAACCATTAAAAATAGGCTTAATTACCATTAAAACCCAAAAATTGGTTATAAAACCCACTTTATAGTTAGATTTGGGCATAATCCCCCTTTCCTGAGCGCACGCCCCCTTGACAGGGTCATATGGGTTCATATGGCCAAGCGCTAGCCCAAAGGGCTAAGCGCTGGCCCCTCTCCATACAATACTTTGCAATATATTTTATAATGTGGGTTTTACATCATAAAAAATAATTTCGTGTATTGGCAAAAGACCATTTCTTAAGGTGTTGGGCTTGGTGGTGGTCATGGGTTCAAATCCCATGGACTCCAAAACATATTTTTTTGAAACATGCCACTTCAACTGATGACTGGGTGCCACGTGGCTACCCATGACTGGGCCATGTGGCATCTCCCCATTTGTCAGATTAATGCCACTTGTCAGTTATTGACTGGTCCAGTTGCCTACCACATGTCTGCCTTGTCAGCGAACCTACCCAATCACCATCAGCCAGAGAGTGCCACATCATCTCCTGCATATTCAACATGCTGATGTCATCAGCGTTGACTTTTTTACCAGTTGACCTTTGACTTTTTACCTGTTTGGGCTTCCGATCAGAACGCGATAACTTTCGCATATAGAGCCTGTTTGACAAAGTAAATATACCGCCGGAATCGGGAAGATGAGACGGATGCAATGGCATTAGTTTCGTTGGATTCTGAGTACTTTC
>JASDQU010261321.1:1760-12521 GCA_032191745.1 Picea mariana
CAAATCTGGGATTGGCCTCATTTTGAGGAAATATCCCACTTCTTTTGCAACAGATTTTGACTTGTTATTTTTAGTTGATTTGATCCATGTTTTCAGGATCTGAAAACTGTTTGTAAAGGCTATAAAGCCTAGGAACTCAGTTTGATAAAGGGTTCGATTTTGAGTGCTATGATGCCGCCACTATAATCTAAAGACCTATTCTTATTTTATAAAAATTTGCAATCTTCTTTCAGTTCTGTGTCAGATTTTCTCTTCTGTTCTTTTATAGCTTATGAGTGGAAGTCCTTTGTTGAAGCTCATTCAATTTGCAGTGACTGTCATCTCACTGATTAATTGTCTTAGTTGATTATCATAATTTATTTCTTGGTTGTTAGACCCATTGTGTGTGTTGGCATGAAACATAATCTGGTTCAATAGTTGTTTTCTTTCCCCCATTTAATCAAACTTTATCTAACCACGGTGCTAGAAAGCCCTGTGAGATTTTGTATCTCTAGACAGTCTTGAAAACACAGTCCAGACTCTAGTTATTCACCTTGATCCACAACCCATTTCAACTATTTAGAAAATTACTTCAAAAAGAGTTAGTTACCAGGCATCTCTGACTTACAACTTAGGAGAGTTTCCTAGAGTGATAACAGGCATCTCGAAACTTCATGAGAAAGCGACGAAGATTTGGGAAGCGGAAGTTGCGAAGCCGTGAGAAGCAAAATCTCGGCAATTCCGTGGAAGTGTGGGCCATAGGAAGAGTGGAAGACAGGTGGCGGAATATCGCGGATGCGGGGTTCATGAGTTGGAAGCCAATATTTGGGCAGTTGAAGTCACAAGGTGCGATATAGCGAGGTAGCGAGATCACGACAGGGAGATATCGGCATCTCGGCATCTCGGCGTCTCGGCGGTTGGGGATCGAAGAAATGAGAGCTAGAACTCGCGAGCGGCGAGGTCGCGATAGCACGAAGCCCTGATAGAGAGAAGAGAAGTCAGCGTTGACTAACCTCGGGTCTCGGGGATCCGAAGGAGTAACGCTTGGCAGTAGAACTCGCGAAACAACGCATTCTGATCCTCCGAAGCAAGAAGGAAGGATCATGAGAGAGAGGAGAACTTTGGGTTGCAGACTTCCCGATAGGGAAGTAGAAGAGTCTTAGAACTCTTCAGGCCGAGATAATAGAAGGTCCTTGTGAGAGCGGACGTGCGCGTCGGGTGGCGTCTTCATCAGAGTGGTATCAGAGCGGGAATATCTTTGCTTTCTGTAGCAGAGATAGAGATTCATCATGCCGCCAAGGAAAGAAAGACAATCACCAGATCCCGAAGACAGGGAGGTGCGAAGAAGAGGTAGGCTGGCAGGGAATCCAGAAATGGAGCGCCAGATGAGAGATCTTCGAGCAAGACTCGAGGAGATGGAGACAGCGCAAAGACGCGGAGTTGGCGCAGGGGATCTTAGCGATTCCGAAGTTGAAGAAGAAGCTGGACATGAAGAAGAGGTCATAGCAGAGGATGCATCAACCGAGCGATTGATCAAAGCCATTGTCAGGATGGGTGCGAAGGCGAAAATGGATATTGTAGTCTATGAGGGAAGCCTGGATGCAGAAGAGTTACTGGATTGGATCCGAGCTCTTGAAACCTACTTCGATTATGAGGAGATCGAAGAGGACAAGAAATTCAGACATGCTATCACCCGGTTGAAGGGACATGCAACATTGTGGTGGGACGAGCTACAGGCAGATAGATGTTCCAAGGGAAAACAAAATATCAAAAGGTGGGATCGGATGATCGCGAAGATGAAAGCGAAATTCATCCCCAGAGATTATCAGATCACTCTGTTCAGGCGAATGCAGAACCTGAGATAGAAGTTGATGACGGTGAAGGAATACACCGAAGAATTTTACAGGCTCAATATCATAGCAGGTCATCAGGAGAGCGATGATGAAAAGGTGGTGAGATACCTGAATGGGTTGAGATATGACATTCAGGATGAATTGAGCATGGTAACCATCAAAATGATGGAGGATGCTTATCAGATGGCTCTGAAAGTCGAGGAGAAGCTGAGCCGCAAGCAAGGTCAGCGAGGGCGACGCAGAAGTCAGCCCAGAGGCAAGACAATTGCCCAGGAGAAATATCATAAGCCCAAGGAGGAATGGCAGAAACCTCAGGGTAAGATTGAGAGAGGTAGAACCTCACAGCGAGGACAGCCACAGGTTGAACAAAGAAGACAACAAAATGATCAGCGGGGAGATTATGCTGATGTCAACACTCTTTTTCATACTAGAGGTCGAGGCAGAGGAAGAGGAGGAGTGATCACATGTTTTACATGTCGAAAGAACGAGCACAAGTCATTTGAGTGTCCAGAGAAAAAACAAGCCGGAGGAGAAGCTCACATCACAGAGGCGCAGAAGCGTGATGATGAGAATGAAGATGCAGAAAGTGGAAGATCGCTTGGAATGCATAAAGTTCTCTTAACACCTGAGAAGGAGGTGGAGAACACAGCTCAGAGAAGCAGACTGTTCAGGACAGCTTGCAAAGCCAAAGACCAGAAGTGTAAGGTTATCGTGGACAGCGGAAGCACCGATAATCTCGTTTCGACCGAGATGGTGGAAAAACTGGAGCTGGAGACAACAGATCGCCCGAGTCCATACAAAGTATCATGGCTACATAAGGGACATCAGGTGAGTGTCACTAAACAGTGTTTAGTTGAATTCAAAATAGGTGGGTATAATGATAAAATTATGTGTGATGTTATTCCCATGGATGTATGTCATTTATTGCTGGGTAGACCATGGCAATATGATAGAAATGTTGTTCATGATGGGAGGATGAACACATATACCTTGGAGAAGGATGGGAGAAAACACAAATTGCTTCCAATAAAGGATAAGGAGGTGAAGCCGGAAGTAAGCAATACCATACTTCTCATGAGTGGGAAGGAGCTTCTCACAGAGATGGAGAAGAAGGAGGATCCACAATTCTTTGTGGTCAGAAAACCGAGAATTGTCCTAACTAGCACAAGAGTGGATGACTTTCCAGATGAGATTCATGAACTGCTGGGAGAGTTCGCTGATATCATCGTGGATGAACTACCTCGTTCGTTGCCACTGATGCGGAGTGTGAGTCACCACATAGACCTCATACCTGGCACAAGTTTGCCGAACAAGGCAGCATACAGGTTGACACCGCAGGAGAATGAGGAGGTCAAAAGGCAAGTACAGGATCTGTTGGACAAAGGATTGGTCAGAGAGAGTCTGAGTCCATGTGCCGTTCCAACCGTGCTTAGTCTGAAGAAAGATGGAGGATGGAGGATGTGTACAAACTCCAGAGCAATCAACAAGATTACCATCAGGTATAGATTTCCACTGCCGAGAATGGATGATCTGATGGATTGCCTGAGCGGGGAAAATTATTTTTCAAAGATTGATCTCAAGAGCAGATATCACCAGATTCGCATGAGAGAGGGTGATGAATGGAAGACAACATTCAAGACAAACGAAGGTTTGTACGAATGGCTGTTCATGCCATTTGGTTTGACAAATGCGCCGAGCACATTCATGAGACTGATGAATGAAGTCCTGAGGGAATTCATCGGGAAGTTTGTAGTCGTACATCTGGATGATATATTGATCTACAGTAAGACAAAGGTTGAGCATTTGAAGCATTTGGCCATTGTGATGAGAAGACTGCAACAAGAGAAGCTATTGGTCAACATGAAGAAATGTTCCTTCATGAAGACAGAGCTCATTTACTTGGGTTTTGTTATATCGACAAATGAGTTGAAGATGGATCCTGAGAAAGTGGAAGTGATAAAGAATTGGCCATCACCGAGAAATGTTTTCGAGGTGAGGAGTTTCCACGGATTGGCTAGTTTCTACCGAAAGTTCATCAGAAATTTCAGTGGAATTAGCGCAGCAATGATGGACATAGTGAAGAAGCAGCATAAAGTTTTTCATTGGACAGCAGAGGCTAAGAAGAGCTTCAATTTGTTGAAGCGGAAGATCATAGAGCAACCAATTCTGGTGTTGCCAGATTTCCAGAAGACATTTCAAGTGAAATGTGATGCAAGCGGATATGTTGTAGGAGGGGTCTTGAGTCAGGAGGACAGGCCAGTGGCATATTTCAGCGAGAAGCTGGATGAAGCAAAGCTGAAATACTCCACATATGATAAAGAGTTTTGTGCCATCATACAGGAATTAAAGAAGTGGAAGCATTACTTGATACCCAAGGAATTCGTTTTGTACAGCGATAATCATGCATTGCAGTTTGTGAGTCAATAGGAGAAGTTGAACCAGAAACATGCAAAATGGGTAGAGTACATGCATAATTTCACGTTTGTGATCAAACATATTTCAGGAACTGCTAACAAAGTGGCTGATGCTTTGAGCAGGAAATGTTTGTTGCTGCAGGAATTCCGAGTCAAAACGTTGGGCTTTGAAAATCTGAAGGACATGTATGCTGAGAATCCCGTTCTCCAGGATCAGAGCCCGTGGATAGACTACATGATTCAGGATGGATTGCTGTTTCGAGGCAATCAACTATGTATTCCAATTTTCTCCATGAGGGAGAACTTGGTGAAGGAAAAGCATAGCGGAGGCTTAGCAAGGCACTTTGGCCATGACAAAACATTCACGAAGTTAAGCGAATCGTATTTTTGGCTGGGCATGCGAGCAGATGTCAAGAGGTTTGTTGACAGGTGTCGAATTTGTCAACATTCGAAGGGCCGAAAGCAGAACGTAAGTTTTTATCAGCCATTGCCCATACCCGAGAGGCCATGGGAGGCGATAAGCATGGATTTTGTATTGGGTTTGCCAAGGACACAGGGAGGTGTTGATTCCATATTTGTGGTGGTGGATAGGTTTTTGAAGATGGCACATTTTATTCCGTGTCAGAAGACCAGCGATGCGACACACATCGCAAATTTGTTTTTCAAAGAAATCATCAGATTGCATGGATTGTCGAGAAGTATAGTCTCGGACAGGGATACAAAATTCATAGGTCATTTTTAGAGGACGCTATGGAAGAAGCTAGGGACTAACTTATCGTTTAGTTCATCTTACCATCCGCAGACAGACGGACAGACCGAGGTGGTCAACAGAAGTCTTGGAGACTTGCTGAGGAGCTTGGTGACAGAACACCATAGAAGCTGGGACAACATTTTGCCACAGGCAGAGTTTGCGTATAATGATTCAGTGAATCGAAGTACAGGCAAAAGTCCATTTCAAATTGTGTATGGAACACAACCGAGGGGAGTTTCTGAAATCAGGGAGTCAAAACAGACTGTGACTAGCAGCGCTAGTGCAGAAGAATTCGCTGAGGCGATGAAGGAACTTCACACGAAGGTGAAGCAGCGACTGCAGAAGCCAAATCAAGAGTATAAGCGCAGAGCAGATCAGCACCGGAGACAACTTCAATTCAAAGTTGGAGATCTTGTTCTGGCACATCTGAGGAAAGAAAGGTTCCCAAGGGGAACATATAACAAGCTCAAGATGAAGAAAATCAGACCGTGCAGAGTCCTGAAGAAATTCGGGGAGAACGCTTATGAAATTGAGTTGCCGGATGGCATCGGGATATCTTCGATTTTCAATGTTTCGGATTTATACCCATACAGATTTGGAGAAGCAGAGACTGGAACTGAGGAACTAGTGGTCCAGTGGATGAAACAATTACCAGTTGCACAGAAACCGCAGATGGAGTGCATACTGGACAAGCGAGTAGGAAAGAAGACCAGGCGAAAGCAGTATTTTGAATATCTGGTCAAATGGAAGAACCACCCAGTGGAAGATGCTAGCTGGGAAAATGAAGCAATGATACAGAAGCATGGACAAACTGTGTAGGAGCTCATGGACAGGAGCCCATGAAAATTTTCAAGCGGGGAAGTATGATGCAGGAGCATCGCCCACATCAAGCGAGCCAACACATCGAGCGGGAGACAGCTGGACAGCGCCGGCAAAAGTTTTGAAATACCTTGATATTGTTGCGCCAAACATTAATGTGCAGAGTTAATGAAGCGCACTTGTACATTGTAACGGACCTTGAGCAGATAGCTCTCTTCCTTAGGTAGATGAGGCATTTAATAGATTTAATGTAAAGTAGATAGAATATTTAATTCTAGATTTGATAGTTAGAGCTCGAGAGGGAAACAAGATATAGACACCCTCCTTTATATCATTGTATTATTACATTTGAGAGAAAGTAGAGCAGAGCAGAGAACTGTGTATAGAGCACCCATGTACAGACATTGAATTAATAAAATAAAGCTTTGATTAAATTCCATGGTCATGTTCGTCTCTGTGTATCGTTGAGATTACACTCATGAATGTTTGTTTTCTTGTTATACATTTGCTTATATGCTGTGTATGTGATTTCATGGTTGATTCGAAATCTGAGAGAATGAGTGAATGAGTTTCAATTGTTTCTCTAAGTGAGCCAGAGAATTCCTGCAAGGAGTGCAGTTGAACTGTCCGCAAGGAGTGCATGACTGCAAGGTTTACTTAGAGATAGCTTTTGTTCCCATTCATCTCAGAAGTGCAGATTTGGCACCAGAACCGTGCAAGGCATGCGCAGGCTAGACGAAGACTCAGAGTTGCGATTCTGAGCAAAGGGTTGAAGGATTTCTGCTGCAGGAGTGCGTAGGATCGAAGAGTTCCAATACTTAGTCGTATTTGGAGTTTTGCTGCAAGGAGTGCGAGCAAGAGTTCGTCCTGAGGGAATCAAAGCGGTAAAAGATCAGGAGGGATAGGCCTTCAAATCCATTGAAGGATTGCACAGGGAGAAATTGTGCTTTGAAGTATTCGAGCAAGTGCTGAAAACTTGTGTATAAGTGGACAAGTCTTTGTGGAGAAGATACTTGTTCCGTCTCATTGAAATCAGCAGGGGAAGGACAGACGAACGAAACTCTCCGAGGAGGTTTCACGAGTTATTGGGAGCCGTTGGATCTTGTAGGCGCAAGAAGGCTACAATGCAGTTTGATAAAGGTTTGAGGTTCAAAGGAGCGCAAAACTGTAAATCAGGATCACGAGGGGTATTGGTCTCTATTCGTGAGTTGGCGTCTCGGAACTTCGTGAGAAAGCGACGAAGATTTGGGAAGCGGAAGTTGCGAAGCCGCGAGAAGCGAAATCTCGGCGATTCCATGGAAGTGTGGGCCATAGGAAGAGTGGAAGATAGGTGGCAGAATATCGCGGATGCGGGGTTCCTGAGTTGGAAGCCAATATTTGGGCAGTTGAAGTCACGAGGCACGATATAGCGAGGTAGCGAGATCATGACAGGGAGATATCGGCATCTCGGCATCTCAGCGTCTCGGCGGTTGGGGATCGAAGAAACGAGAGCTAGAAATCGCGAGCGGCGAGGTCGCGATAGCACGAAGCCCCAATAGAGAGAAGAGAAGTCAGCGTTGACTAACCTTGGGTCTCGGGGATCCGAAGGAGTAATGCTTGGCAGCAGAACTCACGAAACAACGCGTTTCGATCCTCCAAAGCGAGAAGGAAGGATCGTGAGAGAGAGGAGAACTGTGGGTTGCAGACTTCCCCATAGGGAAGTAGAAGAGTCTTAGAAATCTTCGGGCTGAGATAATAGAAGGTCCTGGTGAGAGTGGACGTGCGTGTCGGGTGGCGTCTGCATCAACATGCAACATAGACAGGAAATACCCATAAATATAAAGACACGTATAAACCACACACAGGAAAAAACCCATAAAAATAAACACATAAATAATAATGCAACATATAAATTAACACACAATTGACACTTTTCTCGGTAAGAATATCACCAACTGCGTGTAGACCTTCCACGAACCTCCCATCCTTAGACCACACTGCTCATCACTCTCAGAAGTGGGTCACCCCCGATCTGGGACTAAACTCCACCCGGGTAAAGGGATTCCTAACCAGACTGTTGTATCTCAGACAACAGGAAAGACTCTATCACATGTGCCTAATCAAACTAACAGCTTGCAGTCCCTCATTCCCCACATTCATGTCCCTCCCTAGAAATTGTTCTCCTTCTCTGCTCAACAGTCCCTTATCTACCCCACTTCCCTTCCAAGGATTCAAAAAAAAGCTAAACAGGAAGTCTCAAATCCCTGTAGCTGTAGTTTAGCACCTTCAGGAAATCAATTCCTAGAAATTCTCTCACCTAGAGAGAAATTGCTCATGGGCCTGACAACTCGCCTCTTCAATATCATATGGGCCTGAAAACCCACTTCTTCAGTCCAACTCCTAAGCTAACCAGGTATGGGTATGGATACAAGTATAGGTATGGGTATAGTACAATGATAGTAACATAATGGTATGATGGAAAACTCAATGATTGAGTAAATGATGATGGAATGAATGAATGGAAAAATGAACTAAGTTCAAACTATATGTATGCATGTTCCCAACTTGACACTTGTCATGTTGGGAGCTACTTTGGACCACTTGTACCCATCCTTAGAAGTTAGGATAAAATAATTATCCATACTTTATACTTTAAGGAATATTAATATAATATTCTTTTTTGGCTTAAGCTCCCTAGCTTATCCTTTTCCTTAAATTTTATCCCCCCCTTTCCCTAACTAGTGGAGTTTATTCCCCCACACTCTTTTATCGTGGTCAATCTACACGTAGAGATGTATTATATTAAGGATGAGACATATAAAAAAATAGGCTCACTGGCCTTTGGCATCTAGGCTCTTTGGCCTAATTCAAAACATAAGCCTCCTAGATTATAATAACTGGATCACCAACCTATCTTCTGTAGAAAAAATGGATAAAAAACCTAACATGTGTTCATCTACCCATTCATCTGAGAAGTATCCTAACAGGTAACAAATAATGAAAATGATCTGGTTGGCGCTGATAAAGAAGATGGAGGATGGATAGGGAGTATTTTTCTTGCGAAATTGAGCGTCTTCTGGCAGAAAAATATCGAAAATTTGGGCTCTTTGGGTGAAGGTGAGATTCTGGTACATGTCCTTCATGGCTTCGATAGAAAACAAGATTGCAGGGTCATTTTTGGGGATTTGTAGCATCTGGTTAATGGATTCGGGAGTAATGGTGAACAAGGTCTCTACAGAAGAAGAAACAATGGCCCTTTGGATGGGAATATAATGAGCTTGGCATTTCAAAGAAAATTCGGGGAAGTGGAAGGTCCGAGGGAACATGTACAGAGGAAAATTGGACTCCCAGAGTCCAATTTCGTCGCTATGATCCAGGAAGATATATTTTAGCCAAAAGTGTAATTCAAAGAATTCGAATTCACACTTCATCTATGTGATCTTGTAGTCCTTATATGCCAAGGGAATGTGATCCAAGTCAACAGGAGGGGGAAAAAACAAATTCTCATATGTTTCAACAGACTTGGATTTGGTGGCCATGACTAATAGAGTTTTAAGGTGGATTAATGGCAGACTGTAAATACTTGGGTTAATTTTTCCTGTTGACAGTGAACCGCCGTGGCATTTGGCTTGAAATATGGCTTTGGCTTGGTGTCCATAGTGTATGCATTGGAAAATAGTGTTACAAGGTGAATAACTGGGGTTTTATAGCGCAATGGAGGTGTCCGTTATGGCCCAGGGTGATTAGTGGTCACGAGAGTTATAAAAAAAATGATAAGTCCAGACACAAACAGATCTCCCTAGTTTCATGTCGAAACTAGAACAAAACAAGACATAATATAAAACTTTCCCTAAGTTTTAATTATCAAGCATACTAACTAACAAGAGATAAATTAAATACCTTTTAAACGTCGTTTTTCCTCACTAGCTTCATCCTCACTTCGTTCCAAGGATTATGGGATGTTGAACCTGTAAAAAATCACAAGCCAACGAAGTGAAAGAAACAACGTATGCTCAACAAAACCTATGTATGTGATCAAGGAGTCATACAATAAAATAAGACCAATTTTACGGGAAATAAATATATCACTATACTAAAGATATGAAAAAGAGAATACAACCAATGCCTTGATGTTGTAAGGTCCCTTCCAACAGTTCCTTTCTTCCCACACACTTCTTTCTCCATAGATTCTAAGACCAACAATCTATATTGACAAAGAAAATCCCAAAGCTACAAAAATTACTCAAACTCACACCAAAAGATAGCCAACTCAATCCAACTTTCCCCATGAGAACGCCTCTCCTTTTATAGGATGAAAAGGCTAGGGTGAGGTGGTTAGGATGATCCCAAGAGATTGGGGATGCAACTCAAATCCAAACTGATCGGAGGCCACCTCACCCTCGAAGCTTCTATTCAAGAACTTTCTAGAAATTCCTCTTTTTCATTTGTATGAAAATCATCGCACTCTTAACACTCAACAAACTATGATGGCGTCGCAGGCCACTATGATGCAACCTGCGATGATCCTATATCATCACACCCTTAACACTAAGAAAGGTGTGACAATCCATTTTTCTAAGGTTTTTGACAAAGGAAAAGTATAATTCCATCTCTCTAGGAAAATGTATCTTCATTCTTCTTCAGGGATTCAAGCCATTATCCTTCTCAAGACAAAGGATAGATTTACATCGTTAATGGTCATAGGGGTGACAAAAATAATTTGTAACAATGGGGAGGGTATTGATTGGATAACGCATATGTGGGATGTAGCGTACGACAAGTGGTAGTGGAGTATGGTGGCAGAGTGAGGTGAGTGGTATTGGATAGTTGTTTGGCAAGATTCTGGAGGGGGTGTAGGTGGTAAGTGGATTTGATTGGAGGGGTATTAAATTCTAAGAGAGTGACACGTAAGGTGGGGCTAGTGTAGGGGAAACCACTTTTACGGATGCCCCCCCCCCCACCATTA
>JASDQU010261327.1:4961-15619 GCA_032191745.1 Picea mariana
AGGGGTGCTCATTTCCACCCTACCGTAGGCTCAGCTATTCCAATAGTATTTAAAACTAGCCACTCCTGAGTTGAGAGCACGATGCTGCGAGACTGTGTATTGGTTTGCCAGTGACCGAGAATGAGGGTTACTCTCCCCCTTCTCTGCTATCACTCACTCTGTGTACCTCCAGAGTTCTCTTCCTCCCCTCACGTCTGCCCCAATCGCTTCTCCCTCACGCCTTATCCTCTCGCAAGGTTGTGTGTGGTGCGATTTCCCTCGCACTGGTCAGGCCTGACAGCTCTACGGATGGGCAGTTCACCCCCCATCCCTCATTAATTCCCGAGGAGCCATCTACCTACCAGCTTGCAAGACATTTAATTCGGGGCCAGTGAGCCACTCTTGGTTCTCCGGGCTAGTGAAGTCCAAATACGGTATGGTTCTCGATGGAAGTTAACGCCACCATTCTAGGTGCCTTCCACCGCCTTTCTCCAGCCATCGTGGTCTCTTTTTCAGCATATCCCCTCTTAGTAGTCCTGCAATATATATATATATATATATATATATATATATATATATATACATATATACATAATATTATTCACATTTCTGAGTTTTCCATAGTTCTTGGCCAGTCTAGTTATTTTTACAAACTAGGGGAAACAGGGTGTTACAAGACGGTTTACTCTAGGGATCAACACTCTTTTCTATTTACAATTCTACTTTTAAAGAGATGACTTTTAAAATCTATTTAGACAACAGATTCTATGTTAAATATACAAAACAACCTTTAACTAATGAGCTTCAAGAAATTCTAGAACTATGAACTATTTGATCTAAGTATCTTTAAACAATGTAGGACTATGAACTGTTTAATCTATCTCTAAATAATAAAATAACAAGTAATCTATCTCTGAACTATTTAATCTATCTATTCAATCTATCTTTGAATAAGAAAATAACAAGTAATACATTTATGAGCTATTTAATCTATTTATTTAATCTACCTTTGAATGAATAAGCAAGTAAGAAAGTAAGAAAATAATCTGTTAAAAATATCATTTTCTCTATCACACTATCACTGGAAAATACTCTATTCAAAATCACTAATTCAAGCAAATCTACAAACTCATAATTAACACTAATTAGAAATCCTAATTCAAATTTAGAACTAAGATAACATTGAAAATACTATGTATAGAATCATTAATTCATGCAAACCTACAAACTCATAACTAATGCTAATTAGAAATCATAATTCAAATTCATAACTGGAATCTCATTAAAAATCATAATTTAAAATTAACTAAGCTACCATTGAAGTTCATAACCCAAAATCAACTTCTATCCTATCATGCTGATTCTAGAGACAAGATTAACAAGTTAAGAAAACATACAAAGAGTATTTGAAAACCACAACTTGATAAATGAATACTATTTAATATCTACTCTGAAGATTGATTTACAACTTTATGAAGCAGAGAGAAAAAGACATAATCAAACAATTTATAAACAAATAAACTACAACCCGCAATCAAGATGTTAGAAATCAAAATATAAACAATAAACATGGACGTCCACACATGCTCTATGACATACACACAATTAAGAAAATGAGCTGCAAATTAGAGAAGATATACAAGGATGCGAATTAGACAAGCAATCTGAAATTAAAAAGATATACATGGTGAATGGAATTAAACAAGCAACTTCGAAATTGAAGAGATATTAAAGGCAATTATACAGATGCAAACATATACTGATATAAGCAACTACCCAGACCACTGGTGGGTCCCCCACAAGGTCGTGGAAATGATTCAACAGGAAAACAGAGTCACCGAGTTAACACAACATTGGCATTGATAATTAAAAACATAGTATACAACAAAATGCATATAATGTTTTTGTATAGAATAAAATTCGTGTTTTCTTCCTAGCATAGGTAGTAGTATTTATAGATTTATACAAATCTTGAGAGCTCGACCACTGGAAGGGTTGATACTCTCTAAAAATAGTAATTCATTAAATTCATTTAACATAAGGCATCTTTCTTAACAGCCTCGTGCGCTCCACTTAGTAGCCGCTACAACTACCCAAGTTTGTATGTGTCGAGCTCCATAGATGGAGGGCATGAGTGGGCATAAAACCCATGTTCCTGATCCATCCATCAAATCCCTCCGATTTGTTAATCGCCAAATCCTTTGCCCTTCGAGTTCCAGATGGAGTGTCAAATGGAGGTCTGGACGAAGGACTGGATGAAGGACTGGATGGAAGGCCATATAGTAGTTTTGACCTGTTGTAAGCAAACAAGAAATGTTAGATCATTATAATCAATCAATTAAAGATGAATTAATCATAAAACCATTTCAAAACAATGATTATACATACCTCGTGTGATTCCATGGAGAATTGATGCATAAATCTTGATAATACCTTTAGAATGGCTAAATAAGAGCATAGAATGTATAATTGTCGTATGCAAAAAGGATTTGGCCATTGGAAAAATAGTCAAAACACCAAACCAACAAAGAGTCTGAAGAAGTGGAAAAATGGCTAAGTGTTGGGACTTATTATGAGTCCGTGAGTCCACGAAGACAAAAAAATGGCTAAGTATTGAGACTTATGATGAGTCCATGAGTTCGAAGAAGTGGAAAAATGGTTAAGTTTTGAGACTTTTCAGACGAACTTATGAAATAAAGTTTACAAGACCGTGAGTTCGTGAGTCCAAAGAAGTGGAAAAATGGTTAAGTGTTGGAACTTATTATGAGTCTGTGGGTTCGCGAGGATGGAAAATTGGCTAAGTGTTGAGTCTTATCATGAGTCTGTGAGTCTGGGAGTCCAAAGAAGTGGAAAAATGGTTAAGTATTGAGACTTTTCATACGGACTTATGAAACAAAAGGTTACAAGACAGTGAGTTTGCGAGTCCGCAAGTCCGAAGAAGTGGAAAAATGGTTAAGTACGAAAACTCTTCAGACAGACTTATGAAAGGAAGGGTTATTCTTCCGTGATTTTGCAAGTCCAAGAGTCTGTGAGTCCGCTTAGATGAAAAATAATCTCTTTTAGAGTTATGATTCCGTGATTCTGTGAGTCCGAGAGTCCTCATAGATGAAAATAATCTAAGTATTGATACTTTTTAGATGGATTTATGAAAGGAATAAGTAAGCACTCATGAGTCTACGAGTTTGCGAAGATGAAAAATAATCTAAGTGTTGGAGTTATGTTTCTGTGAGTCTGCGAGTCCACAAAGATAAAAATGGTTAAGTATGGGAACTCTTCGAACGAACTTATGAAAGGGAGAGTTATGTTTCCATGATTTCATGAGTCCGTGAGTCTGCATAGATGAAAATACTCTAAGTGTTGATATTTTTTTGGGCAGATTCATGAAAGACAGAATTATGATACATTATTAGAACATAATCACATGAAATTTTATGTAATTGTAAAGTATTAAGCCTAAAAAATTTGTTTGGATGCACATTTTGCAGAGTCAACAACATTTATATCATTACAGGATCACCACAAAGTTCAAAATCTTGGAAGATGCACAGGGGGTTTCCATCCATGAAGATGAGATCAGAGGGATGTATGCTAATATGGGTAATGAATGTAGAAATTCAAATGGACATGGAGAAGGTAATGGAGATAACATGAATTTGGCAGAGACTATAAAAATTCAGTAAAAGGGTGTTCAGAGTTATAAAGTTGATAATGAGAGGCTTATGAAAGCCAAGGATCAATAGGAATACTTAAAAATCAAGTTAATGAAAATCTTGTATAGAATAGAGAAAAATATGGGTAAGGAGATTGAGTCAAGCAAATCAGGGAGTCACAGGTCTCACGATGAGAGGGGAAGAACAAGAAGTATTGGTAGGCATCACCATCATCATCCAAGGTATTCAACTAAGATAACACACATAAGTTCAAGTCCATCCTCTGTTAGGAAGCATAAGGAAAGTTTTGGGGTGGATGAACTACAAGGGGAAATGAACAAAATCAAGCCTCCTACATTTGATGGTGAGAACAAGAAGGATGAGGATGCAGAGACATGGATTCTAGGAATGAGGAAGTATTTTCAATTGCATTATTACTCTTCACAAGAAGAAGGGGGAATTTCTATTTATCATCTTAAGGGAAAACCATCAGTATGGTGGGATCGATTTTTGTAGGTACAACACATTGATGAGAAGAAGGTCACTTGGAGGGAATTAAAGAGGTATTTCCAAAAGAAATACTTGACTAAGAGATACTATGATAAGAAAATGAAAGAGTTCTTTGAACTCAAGCTTGGGAATATGACCATAGATGAATATGAAAGGAGGTGTTTAGAGTTTCTGCAGTACGTTTCTTTCATCAAGGACGAGCAACTTAATATTCAAAGGTATTTGAGTGGGATTCCATCATTTATCAGTGATAAGATACGATATGATGATCCCAAGACACTAGAGGAAACTTTAAGAAAGGATATATTCCTTTATGATCAATTTAAGGGAAGAGAAACTTACCAAAAAACTTGGGAATACAAAAAGAAAATAAATATGGAACAGAGAAAGAAGGGAACTAAGCCACCATTCCTCATAAATAATGCTCAGGTATAGGTATCTTCTAAAGAACCCAAAATGACCAAAACATTGGGGCAAAGACCAATGCATCCACCTATCCAATGTTGGGGTTGTAAGGGAGATCATAGGTACTGAGACTGCCCTCACAGAGGTGAAAAAGTGAGGACTGTTCATAGTGTACAACACATTTATACAATGGATGACATAGGGAGAAATGTACCTAGGATATACACATCCTTGGATAACAAGCAAGTTGAGTTCCAGTCACATATGGTTGAAGTGAAAGGTAAGATTAACAACCAACCCATTGCTATCCTAATTGATCCAAGAGATAGTCACAATTATCTATATCCTAAGATAGTGGAAAGATTTCATTTTCCAAGAAGCAAGCTTGGAGCATCTTGGTTGGTGCACCTGGCCACAAGAGCCAAAAAGAAATTTATTGAGATGGTTAAGGCATGCCCAATGAACATGAATGGATTGAGCACCACAGAAGATTTGAACATTATACCTTTTGGTTCCTATGATTTCTTAATTGGTATGGATTGGTTGGACCAACATCATGCTGTACTAGACTGTTATAATAAGGAATTTACTTGCTTGGATGAGAAAGGGAATTTAAGGACAATACAATGAATTCTCAGGGTTGTAACCCTCAGAGAAATTTCATCCTTGCAGTTGAATAAGAGTTACAGGAAAGGGTGTCAAATATTTGCATCACATATGGAAGAGACACCTAAAGATAAGATACCAACTATTGAAGATTATGCAGTTCTAAAAGAGTTTGAAGATGATATCAAGGAAATACCAGGATTTCCACCCAAGAGAGATATTGAATTCTCCATCAATCCGGTGCTTGGAGTAGCTCCAATATCTAAGACTCCTTACATGATGAGTACACTAGAGCTAAATGAATTACAAATGCAATTGGAATAACTTTTGAAAAAGGGGTACATACGCCCAAGTGTGTCACCTTCAGGTGCCCCAATATTATTTGTGAAGAAAAAGGATGGAACTTTGAGACTTTGCATAGACTTCAAGAAGTTGAACAAGGTAACTGTGAAGAAAAATTATCATTTTCCTAGGATAGATGACCTATTTGATCAGCTCAAAGATGCAAAAATATTCTCCAAGATTGATATCAGGTAAGGCTATCATGAGGTAAGAATTAAAGAAGAATACATCAACAAGACTTCCTTCAGAACAAGGTATGTCCATTATGAGTTCATAGTGGTGCCATTTGGGTTGTTAAATGCACCGGTTGTCTTCATGTGTCTCATGAATGGTATATTCATAAATTATTTGGATAAGTTTGTCATTGTATTCTTGGATGATATTTTGATATATTCTAAGTCTGAAGAAGAGCATGAACAACACTTAATAATGATGTTTTAGGTGTTGAGGGAGCATCATTTGTATGCCAAATTGAGCAAGTGATTATTATACTAGAAGTAAATTCATTATTTGGGCCATATCATTTCAAAGGAAGGGATAAAAGTAGATCCAGAAAAGATAAGGGCCATTGAAGGATGTCCAACACCAAGGAATGTATCAGAGGTGAGATCATTCATAGGCCTTGTAGGTTACTATAGGATATTTATTGAAGGATTCTCAAAGATTGCACACACAATAACTTCCTTGCAAAAGAAATGCGTGAAGTTTGAGTGGACATTGGATTGTGAAAGGAGTTTCCAACACTTGAATAATGTATTAACAAGTTCTCCAATACTAAGGATTGTTGATCCAAATGAAAATTAATTTCATTGTATGCACTGATGCATGTCCTTATTCAGAATGGGTATCTGGTGTGCTATGAATCAAGGAAGTTGAATGAGCATGAAAGGCACTATGCTACTCATGATTTGGAGTTGGAAACCATAGTGCATGCCTTGAATATGTGGAGGCACTACCTCATGGGAAAAATACTTGAGTTAAGGACATAACATAATGGTCTGAAATACTTGTTTAGACAACCAAATCTAAATGCCAGGAAAAACAGGTGGTTATATGTCCTTAGTGAATATGATTTTGATATAAAACATATCAAAGGTAAAGAGAACAAAGTGGCTAATGCACTCAACAGAAAGGTGCGTGAGATGCATGCTACAACCATTAGAATGTACCAATCAGATTTTGAAGACAGGATTCTAGAGACTACAAATTTAGATCATAAATACATGGAGGTAAAGGAAAAACTTCAGTAAGGTAATTTACAGCAGAAAGTTGAAGACTATGAGTTGGAAAATGATGAAATTCTCATGTATAGGGGAAGAATTTATGTGCCAAATTCCCAGGAATTGAAGAATCTGATATTGGGAGAAATGCATAATGTGCCTTATGTTGGACACCTAGGTTACCAAAAAACTATTGCAGCTGTAAAGAGCTAATACTACTGGCCAGGGATGAAGAAAGAGTTTGTTGATTTTATTGCCAAGTGTTTAGAATGTCAAAAAGTCAAGGCTGAGAACAGACACCCATCTGGTCTGCTACAACCATTGCACATTCCTAAGTGGAAATGGGAACTTGTAACAATGGATTTTATCACCAAGTTTCCTAGAACAACTAAGAAACATGATTCCATCATGGTGGTGGTGGAAAAGCTTACTAAATATGTCCACTTTATTCCAGTAAATCTCATGCACAAGGAAATCAACATTGCTGATACTTATATGAGGTAAATTGCTCGATTACATGGTATAACCAAGACCATTGTGACTAACAGAGACCAAAATTTACCTCAAATTTTTGGAAAGGATTATTCAAAGGATTTGGAACCAATCTGAACTTTAGCATGACCTATCATCCAGAGTCAGATGTGAAAACAAAGAGAGTAAATCAAGTGATTGAAGATATGTTGAGGATGTATGTGATGGATAAACCATACAAATGGGAGGATTACTTTCATTTGGTGGAATTTTCTTATAAAAATGTATATCAAGCATCCTTTTAAGATGAGCCCATTTGAAGCCCTGTATGGAAGAAAGTGAAACACACCAGTAAGTTGGGACAACCCCACAGACAAAGTAGTGGCTGGGCCATAATTACTCACGGAAATGGAAGAGAAAGTGATAAAAATAAAATAGAATTTAAAGGATACCTAGGATACGAAGAAAAGCTATGCTGATAGAGAGAGAACCCACAAAAAATTTAAATTGGATGACCATGTGTTATTAAAAGTAAATTCCAACAGAAGTTCCCTAAAATTGGGAAATTGTTCAAAGCTGGAAGGTCGTTATTGTGGGACATTTGAAATCCTATAAAGGATTGGTCCTGTAGAATACATGCTTGCTTTACCTTCATCAATGTGTATTCATAATGTATTCCATGTATCATTGCTTAAAAAGTATGTACTTGATGCTAATCATGTCATTGATTGGAATGTGATTCATATAAAGTAGGAAGGAGAATTTCAAGTGCATTCAGTGTGCATATTGGAATGAAAGATAAAGCATCTCCGAAATCGAGCCATAGGGATAGTAAAGGTCCAATGGACCTGGCACGATCTTGAGGATGCAACTTGGGAGAATGAAGAGGCTATGCGAGCAGAGTATCCACATATTTTTGAAAACTATTAAAGTTTTGATTGCATATGTGTATAGACTTCACTGAGGAAAGTGAATACATAAGGGGGAGGGGAATGTAATACCCCTAGGCCAAACCCCAATTGTACATATAAATGAACATATAGGCTGGTGAGCGAGGATATTTTGGGCCAGGGTGCCTGTGTGGTTAATAGGCCAGAGAGCCTAGATGATAAAGGTCAGTGAGCCTATTTTTGTAATATGTGAACACTCATATTATTAATAAAGTACATCACTACTACAGACCGACCCACAAATGAGTATGGGGGGATACACTGCACTAGAAAGGGAAAGAGGGGGATTAGAGTCTAGGAAGGGGCTAAGCTAGGGGGATTAATCCCAATGGAATATTATATTAGTATTCCTTAAAGATAAAGTAATGGATATGAATAAATCCTAAGTTCTAAAGTATAGATAAGGGAGTCCCTTGGGTGCCAAGTGTCTTAAAATACACGTGCAAATATATATTTAGGGACATAGTGTAAAGGGGATTATTCCTTGATGGGTGTAGTGGTGAAGCATACCTTATAGTACTGGACTACAACGAGAACTGATACCTATATTGGTTAGCTAGAGAGATGAATTGGAGAAGCAGGTTGTCAGGCCCATATGACTGAATTGAAGAAGTGGGTTGTCAGGCCCGTAGGACTAAAGAAGCGGGTTGTTAGGCTCATGAGCATTCTATCCAGGTGAGAGAACTGCTAGGAATTGATTTCCCAAGATGCCAAAATATAACTACATGGATCTAAGACTTCTTGTCTGACCTGTTGCTGAAGCCTTGGAAGGGAATTGGGGTAGTCGAAGGACTGTTGAGTAGAGAAGGGGAAATTTTTTTGGGGTGGGACATAAATGTAGGGAATGAGAGACTGTAGGTTGTTAATTTGAGTAGGCACCTATGTATAAGTTTATATGATGTTAAAGAGACCTTAGCCTGGGTTATAAACCCTTTACCATGGTGGAATTTATCCCCATCTCGGGGGTGACCCACTGCTAAGAGTTATGAGTAGTACGGTCTAAGGCTGGGAGGAACGTGGAAGGTATGCATGCAGTTGGTGTTTATTTCCTGAGATAAGTGTCATTCATGTGCTTATTTCAATTAACGTGTGTGTGAAATTATGTGTTTTCTATCATGGAATCTCTATTGTTAAATTCTATATATATGAATTGTTATTGTTGCATGCATGTTGTTATTATTTCCACTTAAATCTGTTCATCTACATAATTTATTATTTAATTTAATGGTATAATAATTCGTAATTCTGCGTGGTGTGTTCCATCTCGGGCCTTGGAATGTTACAAGAGCATTTTTATGAGTCCCTGATAATGTGGACGTTAGAAATTGGTAACAGAGCTACAAAGACAGAGAAATTGGCATGACATGGCCCAACCTCAGTGGCTAGGTACATTACAAATAAGGATGGAGGTTGGATAATGTGTACTGACTCCAAAGAAATAAACAAGATTACAATTAGGTACATATTTATTTTACCTCATATGGATGATTTAATGGACTTTCTAAGTGGTGCAAATTATTTTTCAAAGATTGAATTGAAGAGTGGATATCATCAGATTAGAACGAGGGAGGGAGATGAGTGGAATATATCCTTTAAAACCAATGATGGTTTGTATGAATTGCTTGTCATACAAATGCACCTAGTACATTCATGAGTCTCATGAATGAATTCCTCAAGGATTTCATTAGAAAATTTGCAATTCTATATCTAGATGATATTCTTGTCTACAACAGAACAAAAGAAGAATACTTAAGGATTATGAAGTTGGTGTTGAAGATATTGCAACAAGAGAAACTTTTGATAAATTTGAAGAAATGTTCCTGTTGATACTGAGAGGGGGGTGAATCAATATCAAGTACAATTTAAAACCTTTTTCAACTTATACTTAAACCATTCAACTATATCCAATGAGCAATGAAAAATAGTATAAGAGTTACACCAAACACCACAATACACCATGCACAATATATGAGAAATAATCAATAGTTATTGTTCAAGGGAAGTAATGACTTCCAAAGGTAGCTACAGCTTCCAAATGTAAAGGGAGGGATAAACCTTCAAGAGGAAGATACAATCCTCCAATATCAAGAGAGATTTAAAATATCCATCCTTGCCCCTTCCTTCCACCGAAGAATATATGAAAGATAATAAAGCTTTACATTAAATCATCACCATCAACCAATCATCACATAGAACCCGATAATGCTCCCTGAGACTTCTTCAATTTCTACAATTCTTCAATTCTTGGAGTACTCTGATTCTGTAGATAATATTATTCAATGTATTCTTTGAAACTCCTCCAATTTTCACTCCTTTAATCCTCCCCAAAAATAGATTGTAGAAAGAATGGTAGACTTTATTCAATTCTGGTCTATTCAGAAGACCAAACGTGTACAGCATGCCCCACACTCAATATTTAACATCCAATTTTGAAACTCATACAAAAGAAACTATAGTGTGTAATATTTCCAATGGAATTGGTCCCACTTCATTTGGATTATGTATGAAGAAGTTATGATTGTTTT
>JASDQU010261328.1:0-15617 GCA_032191745.1 Picea mariana
AAGGATTTAAAAAAAAAAAAAAAAAAAGTGGAAACATCATGTATCAAAAGATTTAAAATATCAAAAAAACACCTAAAAAGAGAAGGGGGTGCTATCGGTAGCACCAATTTTAAAAATGGAGTAAAAAACTTGACCTCCCAAAAAATGAGAACTCTGTAGAGTTCTCATTAAGTTGGTAACTATGTTTCGGTCATCCCTATAGAGTTTCAACTGACTTCCATTCACCAGTCCTCCCAAGACTCTGCCCTTCAACATTTCTAGTTGTGCATCACCTGCTTTTGTAACATACTTGATCACGTATGGACCTAACCAATGCATCCTAAACTTCCCTGGGTTTTTCTTGAACTTGTTGTTGTATAACAACACTAAGTCTCCCACATGAAACCTTTTTTGTTTAATATGCCAATGATGCCATGTTTTTTCTCTTTCCTTCTAGACTTGTTGATGGAATCCTATGACAAATCAGTCGTCCTCAAGTTGTAGCAACTATGATAATATTTCCTCTACTGTGCCAGATTCTAAAATATCTGTAATCACTGCAACGTGCAGGCTCGACACATAAAATTACATCGGAATTATTGCTTATTTCCCATATACCAATCTAAAATGTGTATGTCTTATCAAATTTTTTCTTGTAGTCCTATATTCCCATAATACTACATGACTCCTTAAGTCCTAATCATCCCTTCCTATGTTGCAAATCTTGGTTAGAGCATTCTCTAAAATTTTATTGAAGGATTCTACTGTCCCATTTTTCTGAGGGTGATATGGTGTGTTCCTCTAGTGGTGAATTTTAAATTACTCAGTCAATGTTGCAATCATCTTATTCAAGAAGTGTGTTCCTTGATCACTCAATAGAATGAGAGGGAAGACAAATCTTGTAATGACATTCTCAAATAGAAATCACATAGCACTCTCTGCATTGTAGTCTATAACTAGTGTTGCTTCTTCCCATCTTGTCAAATACTCCGTCGCAGTAATTATATACCTAGCTCCTAATATCCCTGTTGATGGATTGATCGGTCCAACGAATTATATTTCCCATTTCTCAAAATCATGTAGTGTAACTTGTGGATGCAAGGGAATCTCATCCATTTTGGATGGCTTTCAAACCATTTGAAAAACATCACATGCCTGGAAATATTCCTCAACATCCTTGTGAAGTGTGGGCTACAGAACCCTATGCACAAAATATTTTTCATTGTCGCTTTACTTGTGTAGTGTCCTCCTACAATCTCTTCGTTCTATTATGAGAGTATAGTTGGCCTTTCATTCTCTAACACACATTGTATTAATATCCCATCTACACCTAACTTGTATAAGTTCCCTGCAATTATCTTATAGTTCGTTTCCTTAACCACTAATTGTTTCTTTTTTGCGACTGTCATGTTTGATGGAGACAGTATTGTACTTAAGAATTGCACGATGTTTACAAAGTAGTGATCCACCATTCAAAATGAAAATAAATGTGCATCCGGTAAACTATCATCTAGGTTCCATGCATCCTCGTCTGATAAAATGTGTGATAAGTGATCTAGTCTTGAATTCAATTTTCCTAGCTTAACAATGACTTCAAATTCATACTCTTGGAACAATAGAAACCATATGCAAATTATCCCCCCCAACACTAGTTTGTTCAATAAGTATCTTAGTGAGGAATAGTATGTATACATCTTGAAATGAGAGCCCAACAAATAATTCCAAAACTTATACAATGCATACACCATTGCCAATCCCTCTGATTCTGTCGTAGTGTAGTTCTTTTCTATTGTTGACAACTTCCTACTTTCAAGTGCAATTGAATGGTATAACTCTCCTCTTCCTATATTATATAATATGGTTCCCAAATTTAAGGATGATGCATCCACGTGAACATGAAATTATGTCCTCCAATATGGGAATATCAAAATTGGCACAGTCAATAACTTCGTCTTTAATGTGTCCAAACCTTTTTGGAAGTCCTCATTCCATTGGAATTTAGCTTCTTTCTTCAACAACTTCTCCATGGGTGTTGTAATCTGTGCATATACCTTAATGAAATTCATGTAGTGTCCTGTATGGCCCAGTGTTTCTCTTAATTGTCTTATTGATGTAGGTGGTTGTAAATCCAAAATCACTGCCATATTAGAAAGGTCCACTAGTAATCCTTGCTTACATGCCATGTGGACCAACAAAATTCCAAAAGGCACATAGAAAATACATTTCTTCAAGTTTAATGAAATCCGACATTGTCTACACCTATCAAACATTAATCTTAGTACATCTATGTGATTCTTCAAGAGACTAAACACACTCCAATCATTTAAATAAACTTCAAGGAACTTATGAATAAACTCTTTAAAGGCTGTGACCATTACTCTTGAGAAAATTACAGGTGCATTATTCAACCAAAAAGGCATCACTATGTACTGGTATCTTCCCCACTCTGCTACAAAAGTAGTCTTATATTTGTATTCCCGTGAAATCTTTATATGGTGATATCTTGAGAATCCATCCGTGAAGGAATAGGTATCTTTCCCCATATATTCTCTAGTTCTCCATCTGTAAAAGGTCTTGGAAATGGATCATGCAGACATGCATCATTTATCTTTTTTAGGTCTACACAAATTCTAATTTCCCCCATTTTCTTATCTTGTACTACCATTGGACTTATCCATTATGATTTCACCACTGGTTCAGTAATTCCTACTTCTAACATTCTATCTATTTATTCCTTTACCTTCTCCTTATACTTCGGATTTAGTCTATAGGGTCTTTGTGTTACTCGATTAGCATCTAGTTTCAAAGGGATATTTATTTCTCCTAGCTCACCATCTATCCCTTTCATTTATGCAAACGAGGTTGGGTATAAATCTTGATACTCATGGAGTAGGTCTGCAATTTTTTCCACAATTTCATAATTCCAGTAGTCTCCTATCTGTGCAAACTTTGGATTCTCTTTTGTCCCAATATTTACCTTACAAATCCTTAGTGTTTGTTCATACACAACATATTCAAGCTCTGGACCTTCCACTACGTGTTTCCCCTCATTTTTAAGTATTTTTATATTTCTTATATCCTCCTCATCTTGATCTTCTTGAGCCACATTATAACATTTTAGTAGTTCATGAACTGTCATAGAAGTTCTATGCACACTACACATAGGTACTACATCCATCAACCCTTCTTTCAAAAAAACTCTAGTTCTAATGGCCTGCAAAGATACATCTACCAACGTTGATTCATCTTCAAAATTAAATGTTACCTTAAAACATTGAGTTAGATCATCCCAATCTACAGTTTCTCTGTGCATTTATAGTTCCAAGTACTATTCTTAGGGATCATATCCAATGTATATATGAACTTATGCATCCATTCCTTCCTCAGTATCAAAATACATATCTTTCTGCAATGCACAATATGGTTTGTTGGATCACTTACGCCCGTATATTTATGTGCATTATACTCAACCTCAGTACCAAATCTAACTTTCATTAATATTTTACACTATGACCAATCTTATATTCCTTGTTTATGTGAATCCCGCCATCTAGTTGGAGTGGCTTTCAAGACAATATCCAATGGCAATAATTTTTTCCTTTCAGGTATCTACAACTCGAGTGCCTTTACAAAATAACTTATATCATTCAAACAATCATACTTGGGTGGGTCACATAACTTCGTTCTAATCCAGCACAATGATCGAGTAATGCGGGCACACTGTCTAGTTGATACTTCATGCATCCTTTGCTGCCAATTTTCCAGACATTCCTCTATATATGATGCACATGAGCTAATGCTTCTCCAAATTAGGGTGCCATCTCCAATCGGATTAACGTAGTCATCCATTTTTGTAGTCATATTATATAGGTTATAAATTTTATTCCCTTTAATTGGTTCAATATACCTCTTTCCTTTTGTCGGATCCAACAATGCAGTAACCTTCAAGTCCCCTACTTCAAAGATCATTTCCCTTTTCTTCAGATTAATAATTCCTTAATTGTTAAAGGCCCATTCTATCCCCATTAATGTTGGGTATGACTGACTATTATCCACAAAATCAATGAATTTGAAATCTACTACACTGCACACTCCCTCTATATTCATAGGTACCCTTAGCAGCCGACTAGTTGGTACTATTTTATTTTGGTTTGCCAATATTAACTTGATGGGAGACCAAATCAACTTTGGCTTCCCCATCATTTCCCATGTTTTCTTTAGAAAAACATTTACATCAGAACCCAAGTCTAAAATGACTTGGTACATTTCATAATCCCCAATCTGCACACTTAATATGAACTCGTCGCTCATCCTCTTTTTGTGCAGTACCTGATTCACTACCCTCTGCATGGTATGGAATTCCCTTTTTTGCACGCAATGATCAATATTTCCACACAATGCATTCAATGTAGTTTCATCTTTCATCAATGCTAAACAATTTTTCATAAATTCTTTCAAAGGACATACCTTTTCAAGGGGAATTTCCTAGTTAGTATAATCATAGATCAAAGGCATGTCAACCATAGGGGTTGCAGATGATATTGATGTTATCCAATCTAGTCCTAGTATCTCATTCCTTGTCTACTGATATGTCTATTTCCCTTACTGTGGGTCAAATGTCGACATAGGTACTATTTATTTCCTCGCCCATTGCTCACTATGCCTCCCTCTGTTTGTTGCATCGGCTCCTGTCTTAGCTCCTCCACATGTGAGAACTTATATTTTGCACCCTCTGTCATGTATCTTTGTTGATATCTTGTGTACGTTCTGATTTTGGTTTTGGTTCCAATTCCCTCTTTCCTACCACTTCACAAGTAATTGAGGATAGTATTTTTTCACATGATCTAGTGCTCTATAATATGTGCAGGTTGTACAAGGATTTGAGCAGTCACTAGCTAAATGTCCCAGTTGATTACAATTGTAACATATTATTAGGCCTCTACCTCCTCTTCCAAAACTTCCTCTGCCTCGACCTCTACCAAACCCTCCTCGACATCTTGGATTAAAGCCTCTCTGATTGTTATACTATGGAATGCCTCATTCTATCATGGAATTTTCCTCCTAAATTCTATACATATCTAAAGTGATATCTCTCATCATATTGAATGAACGACAGTCCTTCTCTTCATTCCCTACTAACTTCAAAAAGTTACAAAATAAGTTATGAGGTGTACTCTAGTATTTCTGTAGCAATGTAAAATTAGGTGGATGATGTCCCCATGTCTTACATATTTTGCAGTACCCCCCTCATGGTAATGGGTTTGTTGCTCCAGTTGTAAAATACTGCACAAATGCTAGGAATTTGTCCTTATGGTGGCCTTCAATCCTACACATGACACAAAACGTGTTCCCATTTCTCGTTTCCTTTCTTCATTTCTGCCAATTGAATTTTCAAGGAAACTAACTAGGTCTAGAATTGAGCCATCCGCCCACCATATCTTACAGGAGATGATTTCAGCTTCATTGTAGTCTACAAAGCTTTAGGCTGGGACACAACCTTCTATTGTATCAACGGGAAACGAATGTGTGGTAATAGTCCTGCAATAAACCATTCTCTGAGTCATTTATCAGGAATCTGAAATGTCAATCTACCCATAAAATACTTAAATATTTGATCATAGTCCCAAACTGAGTCAGTCTCCACTTGTTTGATTTCATTCAACTCTATAATGTACTACGACTTAGATTTTGGCTTCTTGAACTCTTTTAATAATGCTTGTCAAATTTCTTCCAATGTCCTTGCTTGACCCATAGGTGTAGTAGTCTGTGATTTCATGTACCATAATAATGTGTGGACTCTAAACGTTGTTTCCAAACTTGAAATATTTGTGGCCTCATCCTGGACATTCTTTGTAGCCCAAATTGTCTCACACAAAAATAGATGTTGTTTTGGTTCCTCTGACCCAACTCCCTAGAACTCAGGCATTCTCAATGTATTTTCTAACCCTGCCATGGTATTTTGCATAGTACCTCCCCCTAGTCTTGTTGTCTAATTATGATTTGACATACTTCTTCCACTGCTCTAGCTAGCACTATTTTGACTTCCTCCGCTAACTATAAGTTATTTTGACAAATTCTAAAATATTATCTCAGATCCAAGTGATGCACACAGGGTCGTGGAATCAACATAGGATCCAACCTGAGTAGGATTTAACGACTCTTCTATTATAGCACTGAACTAAGAATCCTCTTCCTCTCTTTCTCTGTGCGGTATTTCTATGATATGGATTAGTGCGTAGGGTTCTCTCTTTGCATACTCATTGCATGACTCTCCTTCCTCAGCCCCAATATTCAACCTCTTGTACCTTCTTCCATTACACAACACCCCAAACTCATCTTCTTCTTCTGGTATACCTTCCTTGTTTCTTTGTGTCCTTAGTCCCTCCCTTATTTATTCATTTATTTCTTCATTCCTTCCTACCTTCAGACCATCGTATGGTTATCCCCCAATTCCCTTATGTGCACGAACACCCTTAGCAGTCATATTCCATCATCATCACACATTTTTTGCAAAAAAAAATATTTATCCAAATACCCAATGCGTTCATAAACCTTCTACACGGACCCTTAAAGAAATCCCTCTCTGCAAAACTATATAACTAGATACAACCTACCACAAATTTTGTAATATAACCCGCCAATATTCTATTCGATGAGAAATCAATTGTGCGAGAAGTAGTATTACTTATGAAATTCAATTGNCCTCAGGGCTATATTTTTGTATCTTCTAGTATTCTCCACTAACCTTTCTGTTAGCAACAATTTTTGTCTTGGGAACAAAAGTACCCAGGTCTGCAGGTTGCACGAGAACCGCCCAAGTGCAGCACGGAAAAATCTCATTTCAGGTTACAAGTCAAGCGAGCGGGCGAAGTTTTGTTGTCAGCAGCAGAGATCCATCTATAGAGCTGATCTATGGTCATCGGGATTTCGGGGCTACCACGTTACCCGAAATATATCACCAGAGATAGCACCTATGTTTCAAGACACAATATGGGCCGTCTGATCCAGCGACACGTGGCGCAAGATATAGTCACGTCGGCATATCAGCATTCGAGAGTTTGAAGAATAAAGGTTCGTCGTCATCTCACACCTCAAAACCCCGAACCCCAAAGTGTCGAAAGCACCTAGAGTCAGGACCACGGTTTTGGCACCTGGTCACAAAGGAACAGGCTTGGAAAAGGGGCACTAAGGTTTATCATTTGTCAAGGTGGGTCCCGAAGCACCAAAAGCGATCTCAGTTGTTCATCCCACAGGGACACATGGTGCGCGATTAGACTCCTCGCCTTTTCGCCCATCGTGACTTCGAAGCACAAGGAGTAGCTCCCTCCCATCCGCGAGATGCGAAGTCAAAAGTGTCCGAGACTGGGGCCCACAATATTGCCAAGAGGATCGGGACCATTCATCAGTAGGACACACGGTGCAAGATCTGAGCCATAGGTGGGGCCTTTTGGGATGTTCATAGTGAAAGCGTTGAAAGAAATCTCAGCCATCCATCCCACAGAGACACATGGTGCGTGATTAGGCTCTTCGCCTTTTCTCCCATCGCGACTTTCAATCACAAGAAGTAGCTCCTTCATATCTACAAGATGTGAAGCACCGAAAGCATTTAGGACTGGGGCCCATAGTATGGCCAAATGAGTTCAGGATCATCATATCAGAGAGGGAAATGTGGCACCCAATTAGGCCCTCTCGACATTTCTCCCATCGTGACTTTGAAGAGCAAGGATCATCTCCTTCCTATCCACGAACCCCGAAACGTCGAAAGCACCTTTGAAGCTAGGCACAGGGTCATAGCCCGTAGTCACTTAGGGGCGATAGAAAGAGCCGCATAAAGGGCCAAAGTGCCAGGTTTAGCTGCAGAAGGGATCACCGTGTTCTCCAAGTGCCAGTTCAACTTGATCTCAACCCTGATACCTGCTCAGAGTAAATGAAGAAGAGAGAGGGTGGTTGAAACCTCACCTCACTCATTAATTGCAAGGTATGGATGTCTCGATAGGAAGTCTGCCCGAGATGGTCCTTTGTACTGGTTTTTTTCACAGAAGCCATGCCAATTTCCTCGACTCACTAGGGAAGTCTACGCACGCTAGTTCGGAATTTAAGGGCTCAACTACCCTTAGCATGAGCCTGGTAGAGTTAATATGGTGTATGACAGAAGAGTGCAGGCCAGATTTGATGGAAGAGACGCCCCATCCTGAAAGTCTAGCACGCCTCTGTTGTGCGAATTTTTCTAAGTATATGTACTCCATTTTTGTATTTTGTTTATCATCGATGGTTGAGAAAGGCTCCCGATTGAAAAAGATTTAACGAAGCATTGGTAGTTTTGGTTTTGTATTAACATCTGAGACTTCTTGCCTTATGAATGTCTATTTCTTTCCATCTCTTTGTTTATACTGTATTAGAACAGCTCAGAATTGGAGGATCCAGTTGAGTTGTAGCTGTTATAGGATGATGTAGGTTGGATCAACGTAACAGTTGCGTTGTCTCTAATCGGTCTTGTGATTTTCTCAATGCTGAATGACTTGGAATTGGAGGATCCATTCAAGTCACCCCTTCAGTTCCCCGAAACTCTGAACCAAGAGGATCTTGCATTTAGTGTTTTTCTTCTGCAAACTACTAAAAGGGCTATTTCCCAAGGTAGTTTCACTCACCCCTCTCACCAATTCTTCCACCGGCCCATCTTACAATCAACCCACTGAGAGAAGTTAGATCAAGACCTCCTTTGTTCTTTACATACCAGACCTGGTCCCTGAGCTAGAGTGATTTCGTCCTGGGTCTATAACCATTTGATCATCCATTAAACTTATCATGACATAAACTGATGGGCATTGGGCTCTGCTCCTGTCTCAATCCCGGAATGACTTCTGACGCTAACATTTCTGGTGCCATTGTCTGGGACGAAGTTGAAAATTTTCCCCGGTATTGAACGACATTGAGCCTCTGATTCTAAAGGTGTATCAGGCATCAGAGCCTTTGAAGATTGCTACTGTGCACCTAGAGACTCCATTGTGATGACTCCACTAGAGCGAACCCACTGTTTTAATTGTGGATTTCAGAGGCAGACACACGCGGTCCCATCCACAGCTACCTCTACCTACACCTGAAACTGATCTGGAGGTGGTTCTCAGAAAAGGAAAGGCCTATGAAGGAGAATCTTTCACCGCCGAACCAAGTAATCTGCCATCTCCTTCTCTAGGAACTCCATTTTATGCTCCTCAGTTTCTTAACATACCTTTTTTTGAAGTTTCTCGTTTCCTGAATTTCGGGAGTGCTCCTGCTGATTTTTCCCCTCCTGGTCTGGGATTGGAGGGAGAAATCCTTGTCACTCCCCTCTCCCCCGAAGATGTACCTTGGCATAAACCCAGAACCACAGAAGATTTCCCCACTCCTAGCTTTACCACTCCTCCTCTTGTTACTATTGTCACTTCTGCACAAAGAGAAGCATCTGTTGACTTAAGCCCATTAGCCTTCTCCCTAAATCCCGTATTGTTTCCCATTCCACTTAGAGGCTCATTCCCAGTATCCCCTTCTCGAACTCCTTCTCCTCCAAGTTCTCCTCCACCTAATATTCCTATGGCAGGAGCAAATCCCCCCATGACCGGAATAGAGGTTATTATAGCTGCTAGGTATGCTCCCCTTGTGTTACCTCAGCCCCTCAATGCCCTTCTAGCGGATGGCTACCTCAAGCATCTGCCCAAGTTTACGGGCGAAGGGGACATAGCTACAAAAGAACACCCTGAAGCCTTCTACAGTTTTATAGATGCCCATATTATCGTGCATGCAGATGTATGGATGAGGATTTTCTTCCATAGTCTTGAAGGCGAGGCCAGAAAATGGTTTAGGGCCCTGCCTCCTGGATCTATTGATGGGATTGAGGCTTTGGATAGTGCCTTTTTGAGACAAGTGGGAGATAAAAAAGACTTCATGTATTACATGACTGAGTTTGGGTCTTTGAAGAGAAAGGAAGGAGAGTCTATCTCTGACTTCTCCAAAAGATTTAATAAAATGTACAATAAGATCCCCGCCGAGATAAAGCCCTCCGAAGCTTCTGCAAAGATCACTTATGCCAGTGCTTTTGATCCTGATTTCTACCTATTGCTAAGGGAAAGGAGAGCCACCACCCTGGCTCACATGCAGGACGAAGCCGTGGAAGTAGAGTCTAACATATTAGTTGTTGATCGACTCGGGAATAAGGCTGACAGAGACGTATCCAGGAGAAGAACAGGGGCCTCCTCATCCCATTCCTCTCCCCTTCCCCTTCAAACGGATGAGGTGGCTAAAATACTGGAATCCCTTTCAGATAGGATGGATAAGTGGGAGTTAGAGGTGAAGCCCACGTACAGAGACCCCTAGAATACTGATAACAGAGGTTTCAGGAGGCCTAGTAACCATATGCCACAGACTTTGCCAAAGGAACAAAGAAGTAGAGACAAGGATGATTAGAGGATTCAGACCCCTCTCCAGGATAGCCTAGTTGCTCACGAGGAAGGGAAGGAGGTGGATGAACTCGACCCTAAAATCAACTGCATCAAGGACACTTCCCCGTTTCCTCACTTGACTCAATCTGCATATGAAGGATCCCTTATCAATACTCAAATCAATGAGTTGAGTAAAGGGGAAAAGGCTAGCAACACTCCTAACAGATACAATCTCAGGTCAAAAAGGAAAGAAGGGAATTTTGATAGCCAGGATCAACCCCTCATAGCGGAAAGTCCTATTAAAGCTGCAGTAACCACTCCAAAAGAAAAGAAAGCTTAGAATGCTTCACCGGTAGCCAAGGAACCTGCCTCTGAGGTAAGGGAAGCTTCTAATTCTCTCCCCTCCTTTAGTTTTGAGCATGAGATTTAGAAGATTAGAATTCCTGTGCCCCTATCTGAACTAGTTAAAAATGAAGATTTCAAAGGGTCCCTCTCCAAGATGCTAAAATCTGAGCCCCCCCAGCCTTCCACGGACTCAATAAATCTCCAAGATGAAAATCCAACAGTCATCCTAGGTCCCATGGTGGAAGACAGAGATGATTCATCCCCTCCTGTCTACACATCCCTGAACATACATGATAAAGTGTTGCATAATTGCCTCATGGATTCAGGAGCTTCCCACAAGCTTATGCCCAAAATAGTCATGGAAGAGTTGGGGCTAGAAGTGATAAAGGCTTATCATGATTTGTACTCTTTTGATTCAAGGAGAGTGCAATGTCTTGGGGTCATCAAAGATTTGGTGGTCTCTTTATTTCAGATGCCAATGAAGAGTGTGGTCATGGACATTGTGGTAGTTGATGTTCCCCCCAAGTTTAGCATGTTGTTGTCTAGGTCTTGGATTAAAAAGCTTGGAGGAACATTACAGAGGGATCTCACATATGCCACCATTCCAGTCTTTAGATGAGAACACAGGAGGTTGTACAGAGAGGCCCATATAGCCTATATAATCAGTGATGAAGCCAATCCTACCAACCATCCTATCTTTGCCCTTAACACTGATTTAGGTTCAAGTCTACTGCAGCTCACTAATGCTCCTGAGCCTCTTCTAAAACTTAGAAAGCAGCCCACCACTTCTCATGAATTTTCTTTCCCCATCACCTCCATATGGAAAATGTTTTTTGATGGAGCCTCTTCCAGGGAAGGCACTGGTGCTGGAATATTTTTTGTGTCACCTGCTCAGGAAACCATATCTCTGTCATACAAGCTAGAATTTGAAACAACCAACAATGTGGAAGAATATGAAGCTCTTATTCTAGGATTAAGAGCTGCAAGGGAAATGAGAATTCAGGGGGTAGCAGTGTTCGAAGATGAAGAATTGGCAATCCAGCAGATCAAAAACGTTTATCAGGCTAAGCATCCTCGACTCAGGAGTTACAGAAATGAGGTATGAGACCTAATTGATAGTTTCTTCTCAGCATTTAACATTTCTTTCATCCTGAGAGAGAAGAGCATAGTGGCAGATTCCTTGGCTACATCAGCAAGCAATTTGAAAGTGCCCTTGCCACCCAAACTCAGATACGATGTGGAAGTAAAATATAGGCCCTCCATACCTGACAATGTCAAACATTGGAAGGTGTTCGAGGATGATCTTGAGATTAAAATATTCTTGGAGACCGTCGAAGAATTTTCAAAAATGCATATTGACCAAGACTCTGTCTCTGAAGATAAGCTTGATGGGGATAATTTTCTAAATTAGATTGTAGAGCGTAACATTGTGCATCTTCCCAACAATCATATTCCAAGGGGACTGGTTTCTTTGGAAAGGATTTTTGATAGAAATGATGTGGCATTAAAAGGGGACATCTCAGAAGATGACATGGATACAACACAGTGCAACATCGCCACTAAGAATGGACCCAAGTTTGTCAAATTGTCCAGAAGTCTGACAAAGGAGCAGAGGACTGAATACGCTGAACTATTGAGGGAGTTTGTTGATGTTTTTTCCTGGACCTATGAATATCTCAAAAAATATGACACTTCTGTCATTGAGCATAAAATCTCATTGAAAAAGGAGGCAAAGCCATTTAGGCAAAAGCTAAGACAGATCAATCCTATGCTACTGCCTATTATGGAGAGGGAAGTGAAGAAGTTGCTACAAGCCCAGATCATCGTGCCACTGAGATATTCAGAGTGGGTGGCCAACTTGGTCCCAGTAAGGAAGAAGAATGGAGAAATCAGACTATGTGTAGACTTTAGAAACCTGGACAGAAGCTCATGAAAGGACAATTATCCCTTACCAAAAATGGAACATATATTGCAGAAGGTAATAGGAGCATCCAGGATTTCCATGATCGATGGCTTCTCTGGCTACAATCAAATCTCTGTTCTACCTGAGGACAGGGAAAAGATAGCATTTACCACTCCATGGGGCACATTCATGTATGCTAAAATGCCTTTTGGATTGATGAATGCAGGGGCAACATTTCAACATGCCATGGACATAGCTTTCGTTGGGGAAAGGGATAAGTTTGTGGTCATCTACCTGGATGACATAACAGTCTTTTCCAAATCTGATAAAGAACACTGTTGTCATCTCAGGAAGGTTTTTCTGAAATGCAGGAGTTTTGGCATTTCATTGAATCCCAAGAAATCTCTGTTCGCCATGAAGGAGGGAAAGTTACTGGGTCACATAGTATCAGCCGAAGGAGTCAAGATTGATCCCAACAAAGTTGAGGCAATACAGACCTTATCAATCCCAAGATCTAGGAAGTAGGTCCAGTCTTTCCTTGGTAAGATCAATTTTCTAAGGAGGTTTATTTATAACTTTGTTGAGCTGGTAAAGCTTATAATGGTCATGTTGAGAAAGGAAAATAAAGTAAGGTGGACCACTAAATCTTGAAATTCCTTTGAGTAGATAAAGAAGGCCTTGACTGAAGCTCCTATGCTTATCAATCCCGATTACTCAAAGGATTTCCTTATTTTCTCCTTTGCCTCACCTGACACAGTGGCTATTGTTTTATTACAGACAAATGAGGTTGGGCTAGAGCAGCCTATTGCCTATTTTATCAGAGCTCTGAGGGATGTCGAAGTCAGGTATGAAATTATGGAGAAGCAGGCCTATGCCCTAGTAAAGGCTCTCAAATCCTTTAGAACCTATGTCCTACAGTAAAAAATCATTGTCTATGTCCCCTCGGCCAATGTTAAAGACATTCGTATTCAGCCTGACATAGACGGAAGGAGGAGTAAGTGGATAGCCAAGATCCTTGAGTTTGACTTAGAAATAAGGCCTACCAAATTAATCAAAGGTCAAGGTTTATCTAAGCTATTGGATGAAGAAAATTGCAAAGTTTTGGAGGTAGGTGTCATCAATGAATGCTCAGAAAATTAGCAGGATCAACTATCTGATATAGACC
The DNA here is from genome assembly GCA_032191745.1 of Picea mariana. NCBI lineage: Eukaryota > Viridiplantae > Streptophyta > Pinopsida > Pinales > Pinaceae > Picea > Picea mariana. The sequence goes on from JASDQU010261328.1 coordinate 13,808, forward strand.
CTCAAGCAAAACCCCCGTTGGCTAGATGACCCTGGTATAAGGATGTCGTATATTTTTTGCAGGAATTGCGGCCTCCAGTTGGTCTGCAAAGGAACAAGGCAAGAGCTCTGAAGCTCAAGGCAGTCAGATACTGCCTTATTGATCAAGTTTTATATTGGAAAGATCCCCTGGGGGTGCTTTTGAAATGTATGAATCCACAAGAGGTTGATAGGATCATGGCTGAATTTCACAATAGCCAATGTGGAGGGCATCATTTCTGGAAAGCCATAGCCTACAAAATCCTTAGGGCTGGATACTACTGGCCCACCGTATTCAATGACGTCTGCAGAAAGGTCAAAGCCTATATCAAATGTCAAAGATTTGTAGGAAAACAACAACTCAAGTCTTTACCTTTAAAGCCTGTGCTTGTTTTGGGACCTTTCCAGCAATGGGGCAAAGATTTTATTGGAGAAATCCACCCTGCTTATAGTAGGAAACACAGATGGATCCTTAATTCCATGGATTTCTTTACTAAATGGATAGAATCTATTCCCACCAGGAGTGCTTCCCACAAGGTAATCATTGGATTCCTAGAAGACCTCATTACAAGATTTGGCTTCCCAAGCAAGATCGTCATTGATAACACAACCCCTTTCAAGGCTGAGGCTTTAGCCAAGTTCTGTGAGCAATTCAGGATCAAACTGATTCACTCCACCCCATACTATCCCCAAGGCAATGGTTTAGCAGAGTCCTCCAACAAAAGCCTGATAAGGATCATCAAAAGACTATTGGAGGACAACAAAAAGGCTTGGGATTCAAAGTTAAAATTTGCTCTATGGGCCAATCGAGTGATCGCAAAGAGATCCATAGGCATCTCCCCTTTCCAATTAGTTTATGGAGCAGAAGATGTTTTCCCTTATGAGCTAGCCATTCCTATAGAAAATTTCTTCCAGGATTATCAAGAAGAGCCTGATGACATGATTAGAAGAGTTCATCAACTGGTGGAAGTCCAGCAGGCCAGAGAGTAGGTAATGGATAGAATTCAGGACCATTAGCAGAAGGTCAAACTGGATTTTGACAGGAAGGTCAAGAAGAAAGAGTTTGAGATTGGGGATTTGGTGCTTAAATGGGATGCACCCATACAAGATAAGGGAAAACACAGCAAGATTAACGCCCTATGGATCGGGCCCTTCAAAATCTTTGAGGTTTTCTCAAACAACACGTACAGGTTGCAGGATTTGGAGGGTGAAGAGGTTTTCAACAGACCAATGAATGGGCATTTTCTGAAGAAATGTTTTGTTTGAGCCTTAGACGGCTCATTTGTTTGTAAATACTGTCCTTTTGGTTCTTTGTTCATTTTCATTTTTTATTTTCATCTTAGTAAATGACTCCATAGCCCAATAGCAAGGCACTGAAGTTGCAAATGAGTTCTTAGAGCATCACAGGGACGACTCTATCCCCCATGGAGCCTAATGTTAGCAACAATTTTTGTCTTGGGCACAAAAGTACCCAGGTCTGTAGGTTGCACGAGAAGCACCCAAGCACAGCATGGAAAAATCTCATTTCAGGTTACAAGTCAAGCGAGCAGGCGAAGTTTTGTTGTCAATGGTCGAGATCCATCTATAGAGCTGATCTACGGTCATCGGGATTTCGGGGCTACCAAGTTACCCGAGATATAGCGCTAGAGATAACACCTATGTTTCAAGACAAAATCAGGGTCGTCCGATCCAGCGACGCATCGCACAAGATCTAGTCATGTCGGCATATCAACATTCGAGAGTTCGAAGGATAAAGGTTCCTCGTCATCTCCCACCTCGAAACCTCGAACCCC
>JASDQU010261329.1:7065-20765 GCA_032191745.1 Picea mariana
CCTAATTTATTTTACAACTTGGGTTTGACTCTTAGGGTTTGAAAAGCCTTGTCCCCATGCAACACTTTTCAGCCATAGATTTATGTCTTATAGCTAGCCGTTTTTGCCAAAGAGTCTTAAGGAAAGAGGGAGGAGCATGAGGCCTATCTTTAGCTACACCGGAATGAGCCTCCTCCCCTTAGGGTTTTGATTTGGTGGCCCTACCATTGCAGCACCATTAAACCTAACCCTCCTGTCCTTAGGTTTAAGTCCTTCCAAGCCATTAGCCTTTCTCCATTTGACTCCATTAACCCAAGGCACTAGTCTAAACTTGTAACGTTGAGCTCTTTGCTATTAAAACAATCTTGTAAACTTTCTTGAATTGAAACCCTAACTAACCCTAGCGTCATACTAACCCTAGCTAGTTGATGACGTCTTGCCTCTTTTTGACCTTTGCTTAGCATTAAGGTTGCGGCTGAGTCATCTATTGATAGCCATAGAGGTGTTGAACATTTCCATTGGCTCAATTAGCAAAACGCTCGCCTCTTTGTCTAGCTAACCTAACCCTAACCCTAAGGTGACGTCATACTTGTTTAAACCCTTGTTTGGCTTTAAAACGTTGTGGTATAGTCATCTGTTTGATAGACTTTGAGTTATTGATCATATTCATAAGTTTAATTGACAAAACATTCTTCTCATTGTCTTCAAAGTTAACCTAATACTAGGGTTGACGTCACCCTTGTAGCATAGTGACGCAGCAACAATATTGGTGTATGAGCACATTTATTGCATTGTGATATAATAAGGATTGATTTTATACATTGTATGCAAGTATCATTTTGTACTTATTGAAAAAGTATTTTAAGCCTCTTGTCTTTATTTGCAATCATTGACTTCGTCAATAATTACATTTAGTATTGCTCATATGTGTTAAAGATAGTCATTAATGTTTTGAAGCACTAACCACTGCAGCACATTTTTTTAGTTTTATTTGCCTTGTCTCGCAAACAGGTGCCATTCAGTGGAATATCTTCTCTTTGACTATCCATTTGGCAGTAATCTGTGAAGGGAAAGCTTACCTTAACCTTTGAGCCTTTGAACCTTTCCTTTCAGAACCCCAGATTACTAGGGACGTCTCCCTTGGGATTAGCCACCCAGAATAGAAAGAGCTCCCCATCGAGGTGACAGTGGGTGGGGAAGCTCCTGTTACGCCAGTTTGAGCCTTGCCTTCAAGCTACTTAAGCCTACCCTACAAACTGAGCGATAACAGGCCCAAGACGTCACCCAGGAGGCTCATGATGTCATCCAGCTTCATGGACATTTTGGGAAACAGTTTGGCACGTGTGGCAGGTTGGAGAAGCCCAAGGAGGGCTAACGTTTTGCTCCGGGAGGCTACATTTGCCCTAGAAAGGGCTAACGTCACCCTAGAAGGGGCATGGCGTCTTGCTTTTGCTTGATTAGGGTTTTAATTTATGACATTTAATGTAAAACAATATTATTGTGTATTTTGGCCTTGTCGGCCTTTTCATGACCTAAAATTTAATTAAGGCCATTGGTATGGTATATATTGAGGGTTTTCACTCTCAGTTTTTCATCATCTTTCACTCACTCATTAGTGAGGTCTGAAATTTGCACCCTATTCAAGGGTTTTGGGTGAAATTGTGAGGCGCACTTGTTGAAGGAGACTATTTTTGGACTATTTTGGCATTTCTTCTTGGTGGAAGGTTTACAACTAGGGTTTGGCTACTTGAATGAATGGTTTATGTAAGTGAATTTCTGCAACACTTCTTGATTGAATGGTTATAGTATTATTTACTTTCATTTGTTATTATAATTTGTTGCATTAAAACCCTAGGTGACAAGCAAATGCCAAGGTCCTTGTCTCATGTCCCTACCAAGTTAAGAGCTATTTTGATTTGCTAAAGTAAGATAGAGCCTTGCCATAGAAACACTCTATCTCTACTCTTCTAGCTAGCCGTTTTTTCATTGTCATAGAGCTAAGGAGGAAAACGCATCAAGGCCTAGGGTTTCTACACCTTGATGAGCAGTTTTCCCCTAGGCTTTGTTTGATGAAGCCTTGCCTTAGCAACACTTCCCCTTCTAACTCTCTTGTCTTTAGCCCTATAACTTCTTGCTTAAGCTAGTCGATTTCATCTAGCAAATAAGCTAAAGAAGGAAGAGAAAGCACTAAGGCCTAGGGTTTCTACACCTTAGTGAGCCTTTCTCCCCTAGGGTTTCATTATTGAGGCCTTTCTATAGCAACACCTCAACATTTAACCCTCTTGTCTTTAGTTTTATCATTATCATTTAGTCCTTCAACCTTTGCAGCCTCTTTTGACTCCATTTGCCCTAGTAGCACACTGGTCTAAGACCTCTTGTATTGAGTACCTTGATCACAAACAATCTCTAAACATTCTTGAACAACCTCTAACTATTTCTAACCCTAGCCTAGAACTAATCTTACTAACCCTACTGTTGTCATCGCCTTTTATGCTATAAACACCTTTATGCAGCATTCGTTTTACCTTTAAAGTAATTGAATGATTGGTTAAGGCATCGTTTCTAAAGTGTTGATATTGTTACATTGATTGCCACTCATCATTAGAGTTTCTTTAAGTATTTATTATGAAGTGATATTGAAATCTTTTCTATTGTATAAACATTGATTTACTTTGTCAATATTATTGCTCAATTGCTTATTATCAGAAAGTCATTGATTATATGAAGTACTAACCAGCAAGTAAGCTTGCACATGTATAGTTTCTTTGTTTTGCTTTGTCTTGGGCAGATACACTTCTTGGTTACTACTTCCGGTTATCTTTTATCTTTATTGGCTATTAAGCCGAACTTTCTGATCAGGTGATGACTTGTGAGGGGGAATATTATCACTTAGCCTTTTTAAGCCTTTTGCCTTCTCAAAACCCCAGGTCACCGAGGACGTCTCCCCTGGGCCTTACCTCCCTAAACAGAAAGAGCTATCCCATTGAGGTGACAGTGGTGGGATAGTCTCAGTTATGCCAATTCGCCCTCCTTTCATCCGTTCTTTATCTTAACTTCAAACTATGCGATAACATTTCTTACAAAAAATACTTTAAAGAAAGCATGAACATCAACCGAAATGAACATGCAAATGTAAAGCAATCTAACGTAAATAAACAACAAGATTATAAAGCAACAAAGCTCTTCTAATCAGACCCTACTTGAAGATAATTCCTCTTGAAGGCCACAATTTAACAATTAGAAGCAAAAATACAAAACAAGTTATACCTCACATTCGGCACATTTGACATAGAAATTCCACACATGAAATTGATACACCAATCAAGCCTCCAAAGCCATTTATTCCAATCCAAATGATACTACAAGAGCAATTACAACAAGCATTTTCTTCCCAAAGCTCTAACTAGCTTTGCAAATGGGAGATAGCTTCAATATATAGGAAGAGGGGCGAAGTCTCCAAAGAGGGAGGGTGCACTTCACCAAGAGGGAAAGAGCCAAGTGGGTGAAGGAAAGGTTGCCACCTCTCCTCACATTCCAAAATTCACCACATGTGAGAGATATGAGGTTGGAGAGGTCACCACCCCTCACGAGGCAGGCACCTCTCCTCAAGGGTGCGCCGCCTCTTGAGAGGGGGGCACATCTCACTATGGGAAGATCCTCCAACTAAGTGTGGGCAACCACATCACTCAACTTAACTTCCAAACAAGTCATCCTTTGAGTGCCACATACTCCCATCAAGTTCAGTTAACTCCAAACATGCCAAAACATGTTTTCAACATGTTTCCCTAATAATAGGGATGCTGATTTTTTCTTTTTTTATGTCTTTTATTTGACATTTTTAGAGAAAATGACTTTAAGTGATTAAATAATCACTATTGTCCCTCAAAAAGGTAACTCTTAGGTAAAGTGGGTGTTTTGAGTGTGAAAACAAATACCCCAAAGGCATATAATGCCTCCTAGTACTACTTTTTTAACTTATTAATCAATTACAATTAAAATATCCTGATTTTGCGGGAAATTTTTTATTTGCAAAAAACATTAACACCTAACAGGGACTTAGTGCATTTCCATGAGACCCTAGGAGGATGATTAGCATGGTAATATACGTTAGACAATAGATTTAGATAACCATGCTAAGGCCTAACCATCAGTACACACTCCAACATTGGAGGAAATGAGTGAAAAAACTCAAATATTATAACTCGCTTAAAAAATTCAAGCAAGAAATAATTAATAAGTAAAAAAAACACTCTAGAGTAATGCACTCATGATTAAGTCTTATGAGTCTGAGACTTTTACAAGTTCATCATGCTAAATCCATCTTATTGCAATTTCCCATGGGTGGTATGGAAATTTGGTTATGAAGAAGAAGAAGAAAAGGGGCCATAGTGGTTGCCTGGACTTCTGAACTATGAATTTGAATAAGCATTTTCTTCAACTTTGGCGGCTCAACTTGCAAGTCCATCCTAGTGCAACTTGGTCGATAACAGGTCCTGTTATCCCCTAGCCTAGGGATAACTATGTCTCGAGGCCCACAGGTCCTAGACATGGAGTACCGAGAAGCATATTGACTTGACCCTGGCCCTGGAGGGCCCATCCTTCCTCTTCAGCGCCTCCACCTTGTCAGCAACATCAGCATCCATCCCATCGGCCTGGTCTTTCAGCAGTGGTAGATCTTGATCCATGAGGTAATGAGCTCGGGTATGATGGTATGTGTCACTCTGATTCTCAAAACATTTGAATATGTGCATTTAATTCTTTTTACTTCTAACGTGTGCTTGGACCTTATGCCTTTCCACTTGTCCACACCTGGGGACAATGACATGATGCCCTAGTAAGTTGGTTCCTATTATCCCCAGTCTAGGGATAACTAAGGAGATTATGTCTCGAAGCCCACAGGTCCTAGACATGGAGTACCGAGAACCAGATCGACTTGAGCATGGCCCCGAAGGGCCCATCTTTTCTTCCTTCAGCGCCTCCACTTTGTCAACAGCAGCAACATCCATCACCTCAGCATGGTCCTGTAGCAGAAGTGGACCTTGCTCCATGAGGTAATGAGTCCGAGTATCATGGTATGTGTCACTTTGATCCTCAAAAACTTTGAATATGTGCATTTGATTCTTTTTCTTTCTAATGGGTGCTTGGATCTTATACCTATCCACTTGGGGGGAATGACAAGATGCCCTAGAAAGCTTGTGCCCATAGGTTTTGAGTTGCCACTGGGGGATTCATGAGAAGCCATCATCCGCTCCCACCATACTTACCACTTTCCATCTTTCTCCAGCTCATCCATCCCATTACATTGGTCCGGGCATTGCGTTGGCCAAATATTTAAGGGTTTCACCTTACCTTGTGGGAAGAAGGGGCTAAAGGCCCAGAGGTTAAAAGTAGCTGGAAAAAGATAGAAGCCAAAGAATGAACCTAGAGATGCTTCGCCCAGGGATCCCCGAGAAAGCAGTAAAAATCTTCTCAGCAAGAAACAGAGGGACCCATAAAAATAATAAAACAAGACCTGGTTAGAGGATAGGGGGTCTCATAACGAGCCAACCTATTAGGTCCATGGGCATCTAGCGGTATGACACTACTAGTTGTTGGTCACCACGCCAGGGTAGTGGCTCTTGGTTGCATAGCCAAGAGAAAGGGGGTCTCATCACAAGCCAACCTTCTCATTTCCGTGAAATGCTTGTGGGTAAAATTGCCACCACTGGTCACCACGCCTGGGCAGTGTCCCCTAGCCAGCTTCTTGAAGAAAAAGCAATAAGAAAAAGGCAAAAGGCATGAATGGGCTTGGAAACATTTGCATCCATGACAGGTGCAGCTCACCCTCTACAGAGGCACCCACGGGTAAGCCATGCATTTCCCTGCTATCACTGCACCCCTTGCCCAGATATCCCTTATCCACTACACCCACTCACATGGCTTACATTTGATCTCTCCCGGAAACACCCCACATCCAGTGAGCATTAGCCCAATAGGACGCCCTATCACTTCCTCCAAACTTGGCTTGTAGATTAGTATAATGTCTTTGAGTACTTGTCCGGGTAAAAGGGGTTTTATGCACATGTTTAATAAACTTGATGATTAGATGTGATTGACATTGCTATGATCCCTGTGACTTATGAGCCCATGGAGGGCGTATCTATTGATGTGCAGGACCATACCCAATGGACAAGTACCCTTATGGAAGGTACACATGGGGAGATGATTAGTTCAGACCTCCATGAGGCTCGAAGCCCATCAAATGGATGTTGAGACCCCGGCAGGGGGCAGAGACAGATCAGAGAGCTTGCACTGAAGAAGAGGAGGACGTTCCACCATAGGCAACTTAGCAGACATGTACCCAGGGGGTTACGCCCTTTCCACCAGGACGTTGGCCTTGGAAGGCCCATGACGTCACCCAGGACACCTATGACGTCATCCAGTACTTGTAGAGGTTTTGGGAGGTAGTTATGTGCCAAATGGAACATGTGGCAGGTTCCTTAGGCATAAGGAGGCCTAATGTTTTTCCAAGATGCAAACGTTGCCCTAAAATGGCCTAACGTCACCCTAAAAGGGCATGACGTCATCACTTTTGCTTGATTAGGGTTTTAATTATGACATTTAATGTAAAACAGTATTATTATGTATTTTTGGACATGTCGGCCTTTTGTGACCTAAAAATTAAATTAAGGTCATTGCTACTGTATAAATAGAGAGCTAAAACTCTCTTTTTCTCATCATCTTTCACTCACACTTGTGTGAGGTCTGAAATTTGCGCCCTTCTTAGGGTTATTGGCTGAAATTACTAGTGCGCACTTGTTGAAGGAGGTTTATTTTGGCTATTTTTGGCATTTTTCTTGGTGGAAGGTTTACAACTAGGGTTTCGCTTGATGAATACTTGGTAAATGTAAGTGAATTTCTACAATCCTTCCCTTACTTGAATGGTTATAGTCTTTTACTTGCATTTTGGTAATGAAATTTGCTAAAATAAACCCTAGGAAATAAGCACATGTTGGTGTCCTTATTTTACTTCCCTACTAGATTATGCCAAGGAGCCATTTTACCTATTGAAGACATTGCTAGGGCCTTGCCATTGCAACACCCTACCATTTGCTCTTCATGCTAGTCGATTTTACTTTGCTATTGAGCTAAAGGAGGAAGACGTGCTAAGGCCTGGGGTTGCCTACACCTTAGTAAGTCATTTTCCCCTGGGGTTTGATGGTTGAAGCCTTGGCTTACCAACACTTCACCATCAAATTCCTCTTGTCTTTGGCCCTTCTGTTTCGTTCAATTCTTGCCGCTATCTTTTGACTCCATTTTCCCTATGAATGCACTGATCTAAGACCTTTATGCTTGAGTGCCTTGATCAATAACTTCAAACATCCAATACCTTTGAACAATTACTAACACCTTCTAAACCTAGCTTAGACTAACCTACTAACCCTATTGTTGCCATTATCCATTTCATTTATAGCTATACTTTGCAAAAAATTAATGTTTCTTCAAGCAATTGAAAGATTGGCTAATGCATAGTAGTCTTTGCTTAAAATGAATGTTGGTATTGTGACATTGATGATAAATCATTCTTGCTCATTGTGAAGCTTCTTTAAAAGCATTTATTGTGAAGTAGCATATTGTGATTATTGTTGTTATACGTCATTGATTGCTTCATCAATAATATTAGTCAAATGCTTTATTTGAGAAAATCCAATTATATTAAGTACTAACCAGCAAGTGACCTTGCAAATATAGTTTCTTGTTTCTTTGTTCCGGGCAGGTACATTTCTAGTTATTATTGGTTGTTTAGCCGGACTTTCTGATCGGTGGTGACTTGTGAGAGGGAAACTTTTTCCTTTTCTTTTTACCCTTTGCCTTCTCAAAACCCCAGGTCACCGTGGACGTCTCCCCTGGGCCTAACACCCTAAATAGAAAGAGACTTCCTGTTGAGGTGACAGTGATAAGATAGTCTCTCGTTACGTTAGTTTGTCTTCATTTACCTTTCCTTTACATCCAAGTACAAACTATGTGATAACAGCTCCCATAGGGTTTGAGTTGCCACTGGGTGGGTTCATGAAAGGTCATCGTCTATTCCCACCATACTTACCACTTTTCATCTTTTTCCCTCTCATCCATCCCATACATTGGTTTGGGCATTGGGTTTGCCAAGCTAGCAAAGGGCTGTACCTTACCTTGTGGGAAGAAGGGGCTAAAGGCCCAGAGGGTAAAAGTAGCTGGCAAAAGATAAAAGCCAAAAGAACAAAACCTTCAGATGCTTCGCCCAGGGATCTCCGAGAAAGCAATAAAAGGCTTCTCAGCAAGAAACAAGAGGGACCCATAAAATAAAAAAATCAAGACCTAGTTGGAGGATAGGGGGTCTCATCATGAGCCAGCCTATTAGGTCCATAGGCATGTAGCGGTATGACACTACCATTCAGCTAGTCACCACGCCAGGGTAGTGGCTCTTGGTGGTATAGCCAAGAGAAAGGGGGTTTCATCACGAACCATCTTTCTCATCTTCGTGAAGTGTTTGTGGGTAACATTATCACCATTGGTCACCACGCCAGGGCAGTGTCCCCTAGCTAGTCTCTTGAAAGAAAAAGCAATAAGATAAAAAAGATAAAAGGCATTGAATGGGCTTGGAAACAGTGCATCCATGATAAGGTGCAACTCACCCTCTTCAGAGGCACCCACAGGTAAGCCATACATTCCCCTATCATCACTGCACCCATTGCTCAAACATCCCTACACCACCTCATCCACTCACATGGCCTGGATTTGTCTTCATTTGGAAACATCTCACGTCCAATGAGAATTAGCCCAATAGGACACCCTAACGTCTCCTCCAAACCTGGCTTGTAGAATAGCATAATGTCTTTGAGCACTTGTCTGGGAAAAGGTGGTTTTATGCACATGTTTAAATAACTTGATTGTTAGATGTGATTGACATTGCTATGATTTTTGTGATTTATGAGCCCATGGAGGGCATACTTGTTCTTGTTGCAAGGCCACACCCAAAGAACAGGTACACATGGGGAGATGATTAGTTCGGACCTCCATAGGGCTAAAATCCCACCAAATGGATGCTGAGACCCCAGCTAGGGGCAGAGACATATCAGAGGTTTGCACCAGGGAGAGAGGAGGACGTTCCACCAAAGACAGCCCAACAAGCCTAGACCAGGGGGGTCTTACCCTTCTCACTATGATGTAGGCCTTGGAAGGCCCATGACGTCACCCATGTGACCCATGACATCACCCAGCGTTTTGGACACTTTGGAGGTAGTTGTGTGCTAAGTGGCACGTGTCGTTGGATCCAAAGGCCTTAGAAGGCCTAACGCTTTGCTCCTAGAGGCCAACGTTGCCCTAAAAGGCCTAACGTCACCCTAAAATGGCATGACGTCACGTTTTCTGCTTGATTTAGGGTTTTATTATGTCATTTAATGTAAAAACTGGATATTACATGTAATTGGCCATGTCGACCTTTTTTGACCTAATTCTGGTCATTGTAACTGTATAAATAAGGAAAAAATCCCTTGTATTTCTTATCATCTTTCACTCACACTTGGTGAAGTCTAAAATTTGCGCCCTACTTGGGGTTACATGACTGAACTTTAGTGCGCACTTGTTGAAGGAGGCTTATTTTGGACTATTTTGGCAATTTTCTTGGTGGAAGTGTTCAACTAGAGTATTTGCTAGATGATTCTTGGTGAATCTAAGTAAGACTTCTGCAATTCTTCTTCATAGAATGGTTATAGTTATGTTTATCTTGCATTTACAATAAGATTATGAAATTGCTAGCTTAAAACCCTAGGAGGCTAAGGACATGTTATTGTCCTTGCCTTAATAGCTTTCATCTACTAGATTTTGCTAAGAAGTCGATTTTCTTGAAGCTTTTGCTAAGGGCCTTGCCATTGCAACACCCTAGCACTTTTTGCTTCATCAAATTGTCAATTACTTCATCCTTGAGCTAAAGAAGGAGGAAAACTACTAGGGCCTAGGGCTACCTACTTCCTAGTAGCTATTTTCCCCCTAGGGTTTGGTAGTTGAAGCCTTGGATTACCAACACTTCAACTATTGACCTCTCTTGTCTTTAGTTCTCTTACTATCATCTTTTCCTTCAAGATTTGTTGCTACCTAAAAGACTCCATCTTCCCTAAAGGCGCTAATCTAAGACTTGCTATTGAGTGATTGACCAAAACCACTATCAAAACCTATACCTTAAGCTCTCTACTAACCACTCCTAACATTAGAATAGCCTAATCTACTAACTTAGTTGTTGTTGTTACTAAAGTAAGCTACAGCCATCTATTGCAGCACTAAAAGCATCTAAAAGCAATTGAAAAGGTTGATTAATGCACTATCTTACTTGTTTCTGACAAATGCTAGTATTTGATGTTAATGAGTAATTATTCTTGGTCATTTTGAAGCCATTTTAAGGCACTTATAGTGAATCTATTGTCTTATAAATATTGTTGCTACAAATTTCTGTTTACTTCACTATATATATCAGCCATTGCTTTATTGATATAGTATGTGGTTTTATGAAGTACTAACAGCAAGTTGTACTTGCGAAAGATATATTTTCTTGTTGCTTTGTTCCAGGCAGGTACATCTTGATACTTCACTACTTCATTGGTTAAAACCCCGAGACTTTCTGATCAATGTGACTTGTGAGAGGGGACTTTTTTCATAGACATCTTAACCTTGCCTTCTCAAACCCCCAGGTCACCGGGGACGTCTCCCCTAGGCCATCAACCCTAAATAGAAAGGGACATCCTATTGAGGTGACAGTGATAGGATAACCTCTGTTACGCCAATTTGCCTTTCCATTAACCTTTCCTTTGATCAAAGTACAAGTTGTGCGATAACAGGGTCGATCCCTTAATTTGCCTCCAACAATATGCCAAAATACAAAAATACATAATAAAACCCTAAAAAGGGTGATGTCATGTGCTAGAAGAGTGACGTCATGGAAGGAGGGTGGTGTCATGCCTCCAAAGGCCAAGTGGCATCCTCCAAGGGTGACAGAGTGCGAAGTGAGGTGTCTCCTCACCCAAATCCATGTCAATCATCTCCAGTACCCATCTGTCCATCAAAACCCTAGCCAAAAATGACGTCGAGGGCTAGAAGGTGACGTCAAGGACCTCCAAAGGCAACGTCCAAGGCTGAGAGGGTTGTAACCACATTTCCAAGTGATGTCCAAACACGTGCTACTGCAACGTCCTATATCCTCCGTGCACAAAAGCTCTGGGGTACTATGCCCAGCCTATGGGGCTTTCAGCCCATGTGTGGCATAATGACCAGAACTACTCAAACTAAGCCCATCTGCCCATCATCCAAGGTCCTGAGAATGTGAGAGCCACTGTCTGAGGGTGGTGAGTCACTGGATGACTCACTGCTCTCCACACAACCAAAGTCCTGCAATAAAGGCATAACGTCCTGGGTCCAATCCTAGGACGTCCCTCAAGAACCATGTTAGGGACATCCAAAACAAGCCAAAGTATAAGATATGGTTAACCAAAGTTCATAAGAAATATTAGTCCTTAAAGCATACAACGTAAGCTACAAATTAAGATATAATCCATGTAAGAAAATTCACCTCAATATTCCCTTCAAGCATCACACCAGCCAAGACCCCATGTGAGTTATCAAGTTTGAGTATGGGAGGGTCTTCATCAAACCCTATTAGGTGTGCCACCGAGACAAGAAATAAAATAACCCAGGTAGAGCGATAGGTCCCGAGAGTGACAAGGGAAAGTAAAAACCCACCAAGAGTTATTGTATGGTTTGGGGCTTACTTCATGGCTTATGGTGTTATGAATCCATCTCTATGAGCACCTTTGAGGAGGGTGTGCTTTCTCTTGAGTTACCCAATATTTGTGTGCCACCTTGTTCCAAACCCCTTTATTAGCCATCTTTCCAATCCCTTCTTTTTATATTATATTTGCTAGTCCCCTTTAAAAGGTTTCAAGCTTTAGCATCACTTTTTTTGGACCAGCGCGAATACTGAATGAGTAGAGCTCAAGTTGGACAGACTTTTGGTCGTTCTGCTTTGCTATGTTCACTTTCGTTTCTAGCATCATTTTCTTATTCTTTTATAACAGCTGCGAAACAACCTCAGGGCCTTTGGCCCTGTTGACCGCCTATTCAGCTAGGGGATCAACTCATGTGCCATGAAGTATGCATCAACAGATGCAATTATGTTGAAGATAGTATTGATTCCACTTGGGCATTTTATGCTTCCAGCACTAAATTTTGTAAACGAAATTTCCGCACCCCTGCGTGGGTTAATAATGTAATAAGTCTGCATGGATCATAGTTAGGTCAAGTACCTTGGGATGTTTTCATTGGGAGAGTTCCTTTCACCGAGAGTTTTTTATCCTCAGGTTGTCAACTAGGCTTTTCAGCCTGGTTGATTTCCCATGAGTTTTTCCCTCACACATGCAATAATTTCTCCAAAGTGGTGAACAGCGTTCTAATGATCTCATCCTTTGGTAGCTATTGTTTAGGAATGATGTAAATGACCATGCCAGACAGTGTAAAAAGTTTCGCGGAATTTCGTCAAGTCTAAATAGGTTTTTTTATAATTAATTAAATTTTAATTATTTAATTAATTAATTGTTTTTTTGAGCTAATATTGTAAAAACTGGGTCTTTGGGCTTTTGATAGGGGTATTTGTGCTCAAAAGAAATGGAATAGCACCCCCTACACCCATTGACCAAATTTCAGCTCAGTCGGACGAAGTTTGCTATGCCTTTGTCCACTCAAAGTCAAAGTCAGTCAAAACAACAATTTTAATTGCTAAGGTGACATTGCCAGAATGTCAAAATTTTGTAATTTTTGAGTTATTGAGTAAGTGTTAAGGTGGCAAAGAGCAAGTTAGACCCTCCTAACCTACCCAACCCCAACCTAACAACTTCACAACTTAAACACACCCCTTAACCTTACCCCCTCACCTCCTTAGCTCACGTCCTAGGGGGATTTGCGCCCCCCTCACTCTCAAACCTTTGTTTTGAGCCTTAACACTTGATGTGGGCCCCTCTCATGAGAGGTGCGCCCCTCCTAAACCCTCACCACACTCAAACCTAACCTCCCACACTCTAACTCTCTTCTAAACCTCACGCCCCTTCTCTACCTCACGCCCCCATGGGGGAAAAACGTCCCCCCTTAACCCAAAACCATAGCTAACTTTCAATTTATGATTGTGGGCCCCTATCTTTTGCCTAGTGCACCCCCCCTAGCCTAGTAACCCACTCATCCATGGCCCACATTCTTCCACCTCACCAATCCTAGACTAAAACCCTAACTGGGGTGCCCCACTCATTGAGATTTGCTCATTTGATGTGGATTTGACACTTGGATTCAATCCAAGTGCCTTCACTTTGCCTCTTGAGGTATAAGTAGAACCCCTCCTCACTCATTTTCTTCACCATTTTTTGAGCTACTGTTATTATGCTGAAACTTCACCTCACTATCACTATCTTGCTCTTGCCATCTTGCCATCTCACTCATTGCTCTTGAGAGTCTTGGAGCAAGTATTTCTCCAACACTCTCATATTGGAATAAAAATGCTTTGGAGGATTATTGAAACACCAAGAGTATTCTGGTTGCTTTCTTGCACATGAGGTGACTTTGTATTGTTCAAGTTTTTTGTGTAGTTGTGAGTAGATCTTTGGTAAAGTATTTTACTAGAGTAGATTAGCAAAGAGTATTCTTGCTAGTTTATGCTTGTTGGATAGCTAAGG
>JASDQU010261330.1:1891-12349 GCA_032191745.1 Picea mariana
CTTTCTTACAAAATTTCTGGTATTCTCTTACATCACTTCTCTACCAATGTAATGTATGGGTCATGTTTATAACTACATTCTGTATTTGGGTGATCATGAGGTTTTCTTTCATGTATAGAACATAAGTTTTATAGTGACAGACGATCTGAAAGGTGGCCCGAGCGATCTTTTTGTTTTAACCTAGAATGGCAGATAATGGCAATAATCACAGAGCATTGGAGATTGAAAGTGGCACAAACCGAGGTGCCCAGATCGCTGGGGGTCTGAGTCCGCTAAGCCAAACGCTGTGGAAGGAAACGACAGACAAAAACACCATTGGAAATGTGTCGGCATGGCTCACATGGTAGGAACTCTCTGTGACTGTTTATATTAGTAGCGGTGAAACCCAGATTGCTCTTCAGGGCTTGACAGGATATACAGAGCCCGAAATGCTAATGGCTCTGATGGGCCCTTCGGGATCTGGGAAATCGATGCTTCTAGATGCACTTGCAGGCAGATTGGCTTCTAACGTGTTTCAGTCAGGATCGATTAAGCTGAATGGCTGCAGGAAAAAGCTCTCTTTCGGCACTGCGGTATGTCTAATCTCGTGAGGCCGATGAGCTCTCCCTTGGTTGTCGTCGGATCGGAAAACGCAGACATCTATGTGGAGATAGACAAAATTCCTAGGGAAGGAGAGACTGTTGCCGCTCATACCGACCAGACCCTTGCGGGAGGCAAAGGTGCCAACCAGGCGGCTTGCGGCGCCAGGCTATCGCATCCTACCTACTTCATCGACCAGGTATCTTCACTCCTTCTCTATGCATGTCAAAGCCGCTCATTGTAAAACGACATTGTTGTTTTGGTTTCCAGGCTAAAGCTTGAATTCTGTAGTTTTCTTTACTAAACAAAGAAAACAAACATTTTAAGGTTTTAATTTTATTATACTTGCAAAATCTTTGACTATGCAGTCAATGTTTCATTTCTTTTACCCTGCCTATTCTAAATTCAGTCATTTTATGGCTTTAGTTGTAATTTATTATGAATTCTAGTATTTTATGGTTTGAGCTCTAATATATTCTGAATTCCAGTATTTTATAGTTATAATATATTATGAATTTGAGCCCTTTATTGTTTTCTAAATCCAATCATCTTACACTTTTAGCTATGATATATTCTAATTCAAGCTTTGAACGGTTTTCTACATTAAATCCTTTCGCGGTTTTAGATATAAAATATTAGGAATTCAAACATTTCATGGTTTTAGTTCTAATGTGGTCTGAAGTCGATCATTTTACAGTTTTACTTGTAATATATTTCGAATTTTCTGAATTCAAGCATTTCACGGTTTTGATGATGATAATATGCTTAAAGGTTTGACTCTAATCTTTTCTTCTTCTGATCGTTTTTCTACCATTACGTTTTTAATGGCTTAAATAATATGAAGAAATTTTTCATTATTTGTTTTTCTTTGTTTGCTTGTTTCTGAACATGTTTCGTTATGCGTGGATTTCAGGCATTTTAATGCTTTAGTGTAAATTTGTAAAACATAAACTGAATTCAAGAACTTTATGTTTTTTTTTAGGTTATAATGTTGAATTCCAACATTTCAATGCTCTAACTATGAAATCGTGAAGAGGTATTGTATATTCAAGAGTTTAACATTTTTTAATTGTTTCTGGTTCTTTTTTTAGCTGATTTCAATCATTTGATCTTGTTTTATGATTGATATTCATTTTTTTTTATATTTGTTTTAAAAATTTATGTGCTTGGCTTGCAGGTTAAGTGGAGCTTAGTAGAGTTGGAGCTTGGCCCTTAAGGCTCCAGATTGTGAACGAGGCTCTGATACCATGTGTAGTAACCACATTAATTTAACATCAATTAGTTCCACAAACAAAACAGTAACTTCTACTTGATTTTAGAAAACTCAGTAATTTCTTATAAATTTAGCACATACGCATATAAATTTATCAACAAATAATAAAATTCATAACAGAAAAAAACAATTTTACCTCTTCCCGATGCTAGTTTCTCCATCGACCGAGTTGTCTAGCCCATTGCTTTGTTGTTTCCTAATGCACTGCCCAGCCCTGCCCAAACCGAGTTTTGACCCTGCCAACTAGGACAACTTCCTAGCTCCAAGATACCATATGGATATCCTGGCCCACATGCCCAAAACCCCTAGCAAACCGATGCCCCCTGTACTAACCCTTCTCGACTATAGAATTCAAACTCCCCTGCGCAAATCCAAGAGAACCCTCCAAAAATTCCCCCGTAGAATGGTAATAATCCCCCTTCTTTCGTAAACCTCCTCCACTCATATCCCCCTTTCACCGCCCTTTCTCCTCATCTATTTCTTTACCTACACATTTATTAACTTATCCACCTAGTTAATCCCCCTTATCCACTTATTAATGTTCCTTATCCGTTTATTAATGCTCCTTATCCCCTCTTTTGTAAACCCTTAATTTAAACAATATAATTTATTAACCCTCTTAATTTAATACCCATGTCAATGAATGTAACAGTAATTAATTAATCAATTAATTAATCAAATTATAACCATTAATTAATTAATAAATATTTAATTAGTATCATTATACCAATCTTTGTTTAATTAATAATATGTTAGAAAAATTAATTACCTAATAATTTTTTTTTACTTAATAATCCCTAAACATATATTCTACTAGGGTTGTTACAATGAGAATAGGTTATCAAGTACACTTTTATCTATTTTTCGGACTCGTAACAACTATACAAAAAATGAACTCTTTGAAGTCTCCTTTAAGCTCTTTTTCAGACCCCCCAAACATGAAACTATTTTCGAGTGAGCTTTCTTCCTTTCACACTTGATAAACGTTTTGAAAGAGCATCTTTCGAGTGGTAGTTTATCTTTTTTTTGTCCTCACAAGACTAATTACGAAAAAGTAATACTCTAGTCAAGCATGACTAGAAGAGTTCTCCCCTATATTATTTTACACTTTTTCGGTCTTGGGAGACTAAATTTACGAAAAATTCATCCATGGAGTCATATTTAAGTTCTTTTTTAGACTCTCTAAACATGAAAAACCACCAAGTTTTCCTTCTTTGGGCTCGTAAAACTATGCATCGAAGGACCTATGTGAGTCCAATCTCCATGACCCATACAGGAACGAACCCCTCCTTCCTTTGGTTCGTTAAACTATGTTCAGGGATTTATCGGAAGGACGAGATATACTGAGCATTTGTTATCCTCCTCAAGATCATTAAAAAGGAAAGAGGTACTCATCTATATGAATGGGGGGGGAATTGAAGGAAGTGGGTCAAGATTTTTTGAATCCTTTATGGAAACTATTGTCTCCCTTGAACATGGCACAGTTGGGTAATCTACTTGCCTATAAGTCATACCAATTCTATGTCTCATTATAATTTTTTGTTCTAGTCGAATATTGCACTTATTCCATCACATTATGTTTTGGGTACTCACTGAGTCAATGATGCCCAGTCACTTATCGTGCCTCATCATTTTCAAGGGAAGTTGCACTTCAAACCATCCATTTGTAGTATTTCTAGTTTCCATTACTTGTGTCAGTCCATACTCCTTTTATCCACCATCTTACATTACTTTCATGTGTTTGTTTCATGTCTATGGTGGGGGATACATGAAGGCACTCCTTCAACAAGTCTTTTCCTTTTGACTTTAGAACATTATCCGAGAATTAGAATTGTAAACCAATTAGTACCTTGGGACCTGCATGCCTCAATGGAAGGCCTCCTCACTTTTGATAGTAGGTTCACATTATTGGCCTCTAATCGATTGATTCCACTGATTTTCGACCTGAGTACCTTGGGAGTCATTTTCATCATTAGTAATTTTCCTTACAATTGTTAATGGTATACATCAATGAATGGTAATCAAGTGGTTTCTACCATGTTTGACATCAATTCATCTATTCACATAGATAGTTTTGTACCATTTTTTGGGTCAGGACGAAGACCCTAGGTTAGGTGCTCACTCTGTTATGTGCTTTGCCCAGGCTGGGATCGAGATCATTTGAGCATGTAAACATTTCAGTATAATCACCATGATGGGAATATTACTGATATATATATATATATATATATATATATATATATATATATATATTCACATAAATACACATTGTATTGATATGTGGCTATGTTTTTTTCATCTTGTAGCTCCACTCTGTATTTTTCATGGTTGCGATCAGTTCATCTCCTAGAGGTATGGATCCACTTTGTATGTTTGGTGGCCATATCCTTAGTCAATATTTTCATGGATCCACAATGTATTGGTCGATGAACATGCTTTGATTCATCCTGTATTCCGAGCATAGGTATGTCTGCCTCGGAAATGGAACATATTTGTATACTGACTGATGATTGTTTGCACCTCTTGCCAGGTTCTCCTGCTCTAGTACCGTTTCCTTGAATAATTTGTAAATTTTTTCGACCATCAGTTTCTCTTCTGACCTCACACTTTAGGGGGCATATTTTACACACCAAAATGTCACAGTTGAGTTTCACACCCTATGTGTAGCAAGTGTCACAAAGTGACATATGCACCTTGTTAAGTGTCACATGCACTATCACAAGTTTCATATGAACCTTATTGAGTGTCCCATTCTCTTTGATAAGTGTCGCAACCCCTTGAAATCATGAAATACATTTTACATGACCCCTGAGTCATATTGGAGGAAGAAACCCATCATTTCAAGGCCAAAAACACACATTCTTTTTGGAAAATTGACCATTTTTTTGGCATTTATGAAGGGCGGCGGCCCATGGCCATGCTAGGGGAGTTCCACTTCATGGAATTGCACTTAATTTCCATGGTAATGGATTTCCTATTTATATGATGGCACACTATTTTCAACTCTAAGGGAGCGCCAATCTTGTTAGAGGGAATCATAGGATTCCCCAACATTTCCTAAGGATCATATTTCTTGGGATGAGGTTGGTTGTGTTAAAATCCTATGCTATGGCTTAATATTAGGATATTATACCAACCTTAAGGATCCATATACTCAACCATATACTTCATTTTCTCATGGTGGTTGTGCCTCTCAAGCCTATATATTGAAGGTATTTCCAAGGTGAAGGGGGGAACAATTCAAGTATCAAACCTTTGATTCTGGGAGAAGAATCAACATTTTGATGTCAATATTAATGCAAGGGATGGATGAGGAGATCTTGGAGAAGTGATTGAATATAAATCATGATTTTCAAGTGCCTTCTTTTGCTTTTCAATTAATATCAACTTGGCCTATTCTCTTCATGTTCCTTTGTTCTACATTTTCTTGTCTATTGTCGTTTCCATCTTCATAGATATATATGATTTGTATAATAATCTATAGTAGGAGGAATATTTAATTTTCTAGTATTTTCAGGACATTAGTTGCATTGAGGATCTTGGATATCAAGCCCAAGTATTGGAGCAGTGAGGATGAACATCACATCAAGGTACGCCACATCTTTCCTCTCTCTCGTGCTTGATTGATTGAGTTATATCTATAGGGAAAGTAGTAACCACTTATTTTCTTATGTATTTGGACCAAGATGAGATTATTGGTCCAAAAGGGAGCTTTTCTTGTATGTAGGGTAAGATTTCTCACAACACATGTTGGAAACCCCTATAACCCTATTAGTACCCCTTCAAGTACTACCACATTAGAAAATACCTATAGATAGAATATCAATTCCATGAACCTTTGGTTATATAGTAAGTCCCCTAGGTGTACCTGAAACCAACCTTATATAAGATATTCAATCATCTTATTGATATATTACACAAGGAACAACACTTGTGTAGACCACTCTCTAGTACCTGGGTAGTTAGATAGTATGACTAAGGGCATGGTCGAGCCTCCTTAGCTAGTGCCTGAAGATATTTGGTTGAGTAATATTGTTGGACCTTTCATGTATATCAGAGAGATATAACAACTGACACTCCCTTTTCCTTAGGATCCTATAACCTTTTTCAGTGATCTTAGTCCTGAAGGATAACCATAATTTGTGATAAAGGTGAAATAGAGGAGAATTATCATTTTCCCATATGGAAAAGGGTTATACAAGAAATACTACTTGTACTCCTCATAAAATATCAAACAAGACTTTTGAATAAAATCAAGACTTGAAACGAGCTAACCCGATTAAAAAACCAAGTTGATGAAATGAGTGGTAGTATGTTGAAACAAGTGGATTTAACACATTCTCAGAACTACCTTAAAAGAGAATTAGAAGATTAAATAAAAAATAATATGGATGAAAATAAGAATGACATGGAAAAGAACTTGGATGAAAATAACAATGACATGGAAGAGAAGATGGATGAAAATAAGAATCACATGAAAAGGAATATGGATGAAAATATGAAAGAATTACTGAAGTCCATAGAAGACATGTTCTTATAGAGGATCCCTAAAATGGATATGGAGATCCAAAGAAATTATGAAAATAAGGAGAAAAATGGTTTTTATACTCAATCACATATGGAATATCATAATCATGATCATTCATTACTCCAAGATCCACATCATCAGGGCTTCAAGTCCACACCTAGAAAATACTTCATTCAAAAGATAAATTTGAGGAAGTTTGATGCAGGTAAATATCATATAACATGAATATTACATATGGATAAATTAATTTATCTACACGAAGTGCAAAGCCTTGAAAAGTTACATGTTTCATCCTTTCATTTAGAAAACTATCAATTTGTTTGGTATCAATGGCTTTGCAAAAGAAAAAATAATTCTACTATCTCTAGGTCCATTTTTATGGAAGAATTGATATCACATTATGGGGATATTAAGAGAAATACATTCTTTAGTCAATTGATAAATCTTTGAAAAAAATGTCCAATTACTGAGCACATTCAACGATTCCAAAAGCTTAGTCTCAGGGTAAAGAACATTCTAGAGGATAATTTGTTAGATCTATTTATGGGAAATTTAAAGGAGAACATTCAACACGAGGTGTGTTTCTTCGAACCTAAATCCCTAGAGCATGCTTTCATTATGGAAAGGAAAGTTGAAAAAAAAATTATGGCTACTATAATGGTGTCCTCTATTAGTTATAGAGAGAACCATGTTCGCTTTCCTAACCTCTCTCAATTGACAAGGTTTCCACCTTAGTAAATGGATGAAAGAAGTGAAAAGGGACTATTTTTCAAGTGTGACAACAAGTACAGTAAGGGGAATAAATATGGTGAGAATAAATTATTCTATATAGACTGTGAATAGGAAGAAGATCAAGAATTAGAACCATCACAAGATCTAGATGTATAAGACACTACTCTAATGATATATTATCAAGCACTAGTCGAAATCAATACTCTACAAACCCTCAAGATACAATGATACAACAAAAATAAAAAGGTAACAGTGTTGATCAATTCTGGTACTACGCATAATTTCATCAATTGCAAATTAGAAAAATATCTCAATTACTTTGTATTTTCAGCACTAGAGTTTCAATTAATGATTTCAGATGGAGGTACCATAAATTGTCCAGTGAAGTTCCATAGTATTAAGCTCAATATGGGGGATTATTTTTTGGATAGTCCTATGATTTCCATCCAAATGGGTGGTGCTCATGTTGTATTAGGGGTCCAATGGTTACAATCATTGGGAATAGTGGCCATTAATTTTCAATTTATTTATTATGATATTTTCTTCAAAAGGAAAGGAATTTGAGATTAGAGGTATGCAAGGGAAAGCCTTTAAGGTGATAAGTTATAATAGCATGAAAAAATTAATAAAAAAGGGACACCATGGTGTAATTGCATATTTTTTCTCACTAGATGTTCAAACATCTATATCCTTTTCTCAAGTAGATCCCCAAATGGTTAGAAACACTATTGCAAGGTATTTGGAGAGATGCCTGAGGGTATTCCAGTTGCTCAAGATTATGATCATGATATTGATTTGCAACTTGGTAGTGTACCACCTAACATTAGGACTTATAGGTATCCATATGCATAGAAGAGTGAGATTGAGCATATGATCCAAGAAATGTTAGAGGTTGGAATCATTCAACCTAGCCAAATTTATTTCTCTTCACCAATAGTAATGGTTACAAAGAAGGATGGTTCATGGTGTATGTCTCCTGATAAGTTTTATATTCTTGTCATTGATGAATTACTATATGAATTGAATGGAGAAAAAATATTTACTAAGTTGGATGTTCATTTTAGATATCATCAAAACAAAATGAGGTAGGAAGACATCCCAAAACAACCTTTAGAACATATGAAGGTCATTACGAGTCTTTTGTTCTGCCATTTGGACTTACTAGTGTACCTTCAACATTTCAAAGGCCGACGAATTCTATTTTAAGACCCTTCCTTAGAAAATTTGTGTTAGTATTTTTTGATGACATACTAATCTACAACAAATCTTGGGAAGAGAATGTACGACATGTTTATAGAGTATTACAACTTTTGTAAGAGAAACAACTTTATGAAAATCCTTCCAAGTGTGCCTTTGGGGTTAAAGACGTGGAATATGTGGGTCATATTGTATCTCGTGAAGGTGTAAAAGTGGACCCTAAAAAAATAAAAGATATGAAGGAATGGTCAATTCCCAAAAACGTGAATAAACTTAGAGGATTCATAGAACTTAATGGATATTACCGCAACTTTTTCAAGAGCTATGGTAAAATTGTGGCACCTCTAACAACATTATTAAATAGGGAATCACTTTCTTGGACTGAAGAAGCAACCAAAGATTTTGAAAACCTTAAGGAGGTTATGTGTACAACTCTTATTCTAGCCACACATGACTTCACAAAAACATTTGTTGTGGAGTGTGATGCCTTAGGCCATGGCATTGGTGTAGTATTAATACAAGAAGGAAGGMCCCTTGCCTTTAAAAGCAACCAACTTAAAGGGAAAAATTTACTCAAACTCATTTATGATTTTTTTTTTCCATACTACATGTAATTAATAAATGACACCCTTACCTTTCCTAAAGACACCTCAAAGTAACATTCGATCGTGAGAGTTTGAAGTACTTCTTGGAGCAACGATTACGTTTAGAAGAGAAAAAAAATGGATTACAAAGATGCTAGTTTATGAATTTGAAATTATATACAAGAAAGGAAAACATAATATCATGGAAAATGCACTTTCAAGGAAATAATAAGAAACATAGAGTTCACTATGTGCTATTTATTTTCTACAATCTGATTCATTAGAAGAAGTAAGGATAGAATTGAAGAAAAATTAAGAGGTATGTGTAAAACACCTCGGACACCCACAGGATGGAGTCTTCCACCTTCAAGCCCACCCATGGACTTATTTCTTTTAATGATACCTTTTAAATTAATAAGAATGCATAAAGAAAATATTTGACAACATGCACAACAATAACCAACACACATGCATATTCTAAATATTCAATTAATGATAACTAAATACACAACATAATACATTCGTATACAAATAATTAATACCATAAAAAAGAGCACTTATCTTTATAAAAGATGACACCAACTGGCTGCATACCAACAATGTTCCACCCAACCGTAGACACAACTGCTCCAAATCTCAACAATAGTGTCACCCCTGAGCCAGGGCTATGAATCCATAGGGATGGTTCCAGAGTGTTACTTGGCTTCCCGAACTAATCAACACTCAAACTCTCACATCATTTCCTAGCACTCACAACAATCCGAGTACCCAACTCTCTTCTACCCAGCCTGCACCACCCAAGAGAATGGACCTCCACCCTTCTCTTCCACACAGTCCCTCAGGCAGTCCTTCTCCTTCCAGGGCTCTAGTGTGACTGGTCTAGAATCTCCATGTTGGAACTCTAAGGAATCGCAACTATGAAAAAGCTGGACACAGGCCAGCACATCTCAAAAATGCGGGCCTCAAGTCACTACTGGATTACACCAACGACCACTACAACTAATGATTCCATGGATGTTATTTAGCAGTTCGTTTCCCTTTCCCAAGCCAAGACACAGATGAGGATGGATCAATGAGTGATAGGTAAGGATGGATGAATGAATGAGTGATCAAGTGAATGAACGCATAAACGGATGAAGGAGTGAATGAGCTATCATCCAAACCCCCCAACAGTCTAGGGGAAGTTTAAGTATTTTGTAGGTAATCAAGAACCTCCTGGCCTCCCCCAAGAAGCTCACATAATTGATCCCCTTCCTTAGAAAAAAGGGTAAATAGAATAGGAAATAACATTTATCCCCTCAAGCCCCCTCTCTTATGGAATCATAGCCCCCTATTACTCTAGTCCTTGTCCATCTAGCAGCCAATGATGTGTTTATTATTAATAATAATCAAAACATTACATTTCTTGGTCACACTGGCATTTTAATAATTGTTTGGGCGCTCTGACCTCTCAACATTGTAACAATACATTATTTAAAATAGGGGTTCAAAACCCGGGGTGTTACAACATGCAATATCATTCAAAAAGTACAAGAGGACCAAGTGCATTAGATAATTTTTTGTGG
>JASDQU010261333.1:5183-15619 GCA_032191745.1 Picea mariana
AACAATTCCAAAAACCTTCTTTCATATTCATCAATGGACATGCTACCCAACTTGAGTTCAAAGAACTCTTTCATCTTTCTGTCATAATATTTCTTAGTCAAGTATTTATTTTCGAAATACTTCTTGAATTCCTCGCAAGTAATATTCTTCTCTTTAATGTGTTTCACCTACACAAGTTGATCCCACCACATGGATGCCTTTCCTTTCAGTTGATACATTTCTATTCTCCCTTTTGCATGAGGGGAATAATTCTGTAATTGGAAATATTTCTTCATGGCAAGCAACCATGTCTTGTCATATTCCTCCTTCTGGTACTCCCCATCAAACGTAGGAGGCTTAATATTGTTCATTTCTCCCTTCAAATCATCCACTCCAAATCTCCTATGTTTTCTGGTAGGATATGGGATTGAACTACAGTGTTCCCTCCTCTTGGAGTGTCCTTGGGAGTGATGACGGTGTCTACCAACACTCTTTGATTTTATCCTCTCATTAGGGGACCTGTGGATTCCTGATTTATTGGAGTCACTCTCCTTATCCAATTTCCTTTCTATCCTTTCTAGGCTTGGAATCAACTTTAGGTTGAATTCTCCCTGTTGGTCCTTGGATTTCATGAGCTTTCTGTTATCTTCTCGGTGATGTTGGACATCTTTCTGCAATCTTTCAATTATTTTCATCATGTTTCCTTCCTTATCTATCTCTTCTCCATGTCCATTGGAGTTTGACCCTTCAACTCCCACATGGACATCCATTCCTCTTTTTTCATTCTCTGAACTGGAAGCATTATGTGCCTCCTCCATTTCTCTACACTAAGAGGTGATTCTGTTTGGTTCTAAAAATCATTGATTCTACCACACAATGTGCAATCAACCGAAATTTGTTTGGCCATCAATTCTTAAAAAATTCCATGACATTCATAAACCACTCTGATTCAAGAAAATGTTCAATTTTCATTCCTTGTGATTCTCGTTCAATCAAGAATCCCCACATATTTCCTTCTTTTTGAGATTTGCTCTGCTTTGCAGTAATTTTTTGGGCACTAGCACCTTTCTCTTAGCCTCCAACCCATGCGACCATGGGATGTGGCCTAGCGCTAGTTCGATAGGCGATTACTCGGGACTTCGAGCCTATGTCTTCAGAAGTTTTCAAACATATCTCAATAGTCTCTCGGAGTTCCCAAGTATGAACTCAGGTAGTAGGGAGGGTCGACTATCCGCGACTACTCGACATCCAACAGATGATACCCACTATGGAACTTCTGTCATCGGTGCTTTGGGTTTTCAAAGCTTCCGGTCTTTGGAGCTTCACAACTTTGGTTCTTTGGAACTTCAGGACTTCGGGTGTTCGGAAGTTTTCGTGCTTGCTCCCTTCCAGATTCTCGAATTTCAAATTTTCGGACTTCTTTACCCTCTGGGTCCACATAGTACAGTTGTCACCAACTCAGTTAGTGGCACACGACATGTCTAGGAAGGTCCATTTCATCCTTGGAAATGTCATCCTGCCCCACCACATATTCTCTTTGACATCAGAACTTCAGACTTTGGAAGTTTGTGCATCAACAGATTCCACCTCTCCTGAGTTCCAAAATTAGGATTTTCTCTTGGCTTGATCTAATGGTTGAGCTCTTCTCCTCAGATCCATGACAAATATGGACTCCTTTTCCTCATGGTCAAGAGTTTTCCTCCTCCTCCTAAACAGAACCTGCGACCAACATTACTCTGCGTCCCAATACCACATATATCATGGTTTTACAATACCACTACACCTCATGAGCTTCATAATGCTGCCAAGGTAACCTATTGGCACTTAGGAATGTTCTGAGGTTCAAAATAGGTTCCTCCATACACAATTTCCACTTGAAACCTTGGGTCCAAAGACCACTTATCCAGCCCATCCAGGTTCGGCATTGAAACCTTGGCTCTGAAATTAAATTTTGTCTACTTCAACAACAATTCTTTCCAAAACTTTTTCTTCAACTTCCACTGACATGGCCCGTCCAGGATCAATGTTGAAAACTTGGCTCTGATACCAATTTGTAATGCCCCAGCCACCAACAGGCCAGGCAAAGTCACTACAGGACGTCTCTCTATTAGCTTCAATACCAATTTGTAACATACCCCGGCCATCAACAGGTCGGGGAACTCCACTGTGGAACATACATACATATATATATATATATAACATGCCTATTTAAGAAATTTAAAAAAAACATCGCAAAATTACTACTATCATACATACTCGAATGGAATTAACAACAATTCATACATGCAACAAAATATGTGATAACATTCAAGAATCACAGACATGCATAACATATATAATTAAGCATAGAATGATACTTATCTTCTAAGTGAAGTAAAACCACCAACTGCATGTAGAACTTCCACGAACCTCCCATCCTTAGACCGCATTGCTCATCACTCTCAACAGTAGGTCACCCTGAGCTGGGACTAAACTCCACTAGGCAAGGGATTCCTAGGCTAGGCAAGGTCAATAGGAAGTCACATAGCTCACGAGGAAGGATTCTCTCCCAGGAGCCACTTACGCCCACTGCTCATGGACTCTCATTCCCCACATGCTTGTCCCACCCCAGGAGTATACACCTTCACTGTCACACAGTCCATCAGATGCTCCACCTCCCTTACCTTGGGCTTCAATAATAGTCCGGACCAGAATTCTCAGAGCTCTGTAGCAGCCACGAGACTCCCTCCAGGAGAAGTCACTTCCTCAACACACTCTCCCACCTAGAGAGAGTTTCCCATAGGCCTGAAAACCCACCTCTTCAGTCAATCTTTGACGCGGTTCCAGCAAAGTGAGGACAACAACATCAGTTCAGTACGACTCAGGGAAAATTCAGCAACTCCAAAAGAGGTTAAGGTACAAACTAGACTTTTCAAGTGCGAATAGACTGGGTTCATAGGATAACACAGGTTGGCATTTTCCCTTAGTGAATGGTTTCTCAAATGTGCGTGGGTATGTAGAGGTTGATTGTAGAGGAAAAATGGTATTGACGGAGAATGGCCCGCAAACCCCCAGCATGGTTTGACTCTTTGGTTTTAACTGCATGCACCCAGGTTGACATCTGTCTTCCTGGAGCTACATGAACTCCATTTATCATATGTTCCTTTTCCAGGAACTTAGTGTTGTGTCCCTTTTCATCACCCAAGTGAGCAAAAGAAGGGCACTCACAATTCTAGTTTGGTTAGCTGGACAAGACAACAATGAATGCAAGAGTTATAAACATCAAGCATAACAAATAAACAAACAACTAAGCTAATAACAATAAAAGAAACTAAACTAGAGTGCATAAGGGAAATAGAACAAAAAATAAACAACATTCATACCACCAATGGATAAGTTGTATTGGTGGGAAAACACCAAAGAGAAATGGAGACTTATGGGTCCCCTCTTCCTCCAAGGGAGGGCTCTTGAACCCCCAATGATTGAGCTCTTCTTACAAGTAGAAAACTAGAAGGAAATGGTGAAGAAATCCAAAGCTCATTCACTCAAGAGGTGATGTGAATGGATAAATGAGATGGTGCTTGTATGCTCTAATGAGGAAAGAGGTTCCTCTAACAGAATATAGGCAGCATAACAATACAAATGAATTCTTGGAAATATAGTGCACACAGGGCCTCTTTTTATAGAAAAGGTTTGAGGCATTATTCAACCAGTCTTTTGTGTGAACAAGAGGCTCTTTAGGGCACCCTTAGGTCTTTGACCAGCCCCCCACTCAGATTCATCTCAGATTTGGGTGTCAAATGGACTTGGGAGATGAACCAGAACCATAAGTGGGTGGAAGGCCGACCAAAATTATAAATACATTGTTCTGAGGTATGCACAGATTTTAGCATCCATAGTTGCACATCAGATGCATGTGCGCTTTTTTGGAATTTTTGACTGGCGCACATGCACGTGCTTCCTTTGTATCCTTAGAGCATGATGATTTTATAACCAATTGTATAGTTTTGTGCCCTTTGAAAATTCATTTTTTGGGCCATGGATGAACTAATGGGTGTTTGGAGATGCTGGATTCCTATAACCATTTGTGGACGAAATTCCACTGATAACAGATGCCCCCTGAGGTGTGAGGTTAGGATCATACATATAGCCTAAATACATCAATGTTTCTTCTATTGAGGGAACTTTTGCAAGAAAGAGTGTTGAGGGGAATTGAAAGAGTGGGCCATTGGAGGGAGAGGGGAACCTATAGGGATCAAACCTTTCGTGAGGTGGGGAAAAATAAAAATGTGTACAAACGAGGTAGGCATGCCCCATGCTCATGTCATGTAACTCAAAATGTGTTAGATAGTAACTGAAGTTGTATATTAACATAGATAAATGCAGCACCCTCCAGGGAGGTTTGATAATGGTAGAGGACAATTATGATGATGAACAAACTCTGAAAAGAGGAGATGACACTTGTAAGAAGTGTCGATGATACACAAGCATTGATAGCCTATCAAATTTCAGAGGTCTTCGACAAAGATAAAACAACTGCAAATAGTCGCAAAGTAAGACCCACAGTAGCATGATATGGTTTTGAATTCGAATGCTATGGGGGGGAATAACAACATAGATTAATGATGGTTTTCTCTGTGCCGTTCGAGACTCCTCATTGTAAAGGTAATGAGAGACAAGATATTGTCTCCCTTCTCGAAACTGTGTTGATGTCGACATGAAGGGAGATGCGACTCCAATAAGCAAAGGGATTCATGAAATCCATGGGATGAGATCATGGACTGAGAAGATACATGGGAGTAGTCAAGATGTGAGGAGAGTCAAGACTTCCCTTGGTTGGGGATATACATGAAGGATAAGTGGAAGCAATCATGAAAATGGGTCCAGTTTCAAGGGGATGACTAGACGTGGGTTAAATTGTGCCAGAGGCATGACAAAGTGAAAAAACCTAGATATCTAGGGTACATTGACTGTGGGATACTTAGGGTTTTATGGACGATGTCATTAAGAGTAGAAGGTAAGAAATTCCCCAACCAAGGGTGAAATCGGTTGCTTTGCCAGGAAAAGAAGGTCACCAAAGGTGACGAAAAAAATCTAGGTAAAGGTTGGAAGAAAAGACCTTGTACAATTACTAAATGAATAAACAATAAGTGGGGATAAGTGTGCAGATACAGAAAAGGGTGCCCTAGTGTAAGATGGCTTGGTCGGTGAAGGCTAGAGTAGTGTGGAAAACATGTGGAGGGTGGGGGCCCGATAGGTGGGTTTCTGTATGAGGGAAATGAATGGAGGACAATCTGGAGATGGGAAAACTGATGGTGGATGAGATGGAGGGATAATGATACTATGGAGGTGTAATCAAATGTGAATCGTAACGATTTTAATCGGAAGTCCATTATGGGGAAGCTAGAAAAATGAGGAGAAGGAGCATGCGGCTGATTCTCGGGGATGCAAAGATGATTGGGACTCCCAGCCCTAGGGGGTCAAAACAACATGAGTGTCGAAGTGCCAGAGGAGACTACGATGGGAAAAACTCATGTGGGAGAGAGTGCTACTAGTTAACAATACTGAAATGTAGCAGAGGTGTGAGTTTTGCAGAGCCGGATGGGGGGAACCTAGAGGAAAATATCAAGGGGTGTGACTGGGATATGCAATTGATATTTAGAGGGAATGATTACATCCTAGTATTAGTCATATACCTGAAAGGTTCATGCTTGTGGATGATGACCAAGTACTTGCACACATAAAAAACCAAATACCTTATGTGAACGATATCTAAAAGTAAAGAGAATATAACAATTATTTGATAATTTTGAACATGAGCATGCGTACCTGGGCGTGATGTGAGAAAAATGCTCCCTGGGGGCCGAGGATGGATGGTGGCCTGGGGAATGTGACTGTGCAGGTGGTAAGATCTTGATCCCGTGGCTAAAGGCAGATCGGAAACGGACGCTCGAAGCTCCCAGAAATGAGTAGGGAAGTTTGGCAAAGGGACTATATATAGTTGTAGGGCCCACAATGCCACCTCATTTGTACCTATTGTCGTAGTGAGTGGACGAGAGGTTTCAAATGAGATTTGGAGATTCTGAGAGATTGAGCCAGCTAATTTAGGATCAGCGAGTGTCAGGTTAGTGGTTGTATCCTCCTGCATAGTAATTAGGATTTCTTTTTTGGGTAGGGCTTGTACGGATGGCCATACAGGGGGGTTTTGTGAGGGTGGGCCCCCTAGTGCATGGGTGATCGAATGATTCATGCACACGAGTGCACGGCTATAATTGGGACAGTCATGCACGGGGGCGCCCAATTGGGGAAAACAGGGACACATTGGAGGCACACCTATTCAAATCACAATAGCGCATGCATGCACGATTGTGTTTCTGACAGTTGTGCATGTGTGCGCAACTGTGTAGCAAACAGGAACGCTAGCATGCGCATCTATGTGTGTGACAGGGATGCATGTGTGCGCCCCTTTATTTTTTATAGTCGCGCATGAGTGCGCAACTGTGGGATGATTAGGCACGCATATGTGCATGCCTGTGGGGAAGAAAGTCGCGCCCTTGAGGCAAAGCTGAAGGGTGAAAAAAATTATATTTTTTTGAGATTTTGGTGTTTTTATGGGTTTGATGGCTTATCAAATATTGTATGTGTGGATGCAGGTGACCAGTTGACGATGTTAGTCCACTAGAGGGAGAGGGATTGGGCATGACTGAGAGAGGCGATAAGAGATGAGGTGTTGGTTGTACGAGGCCCTTTGGTTGCCTGTGGGCTGCTGAAGTTTTTTGAGTGTTCACTAGTACAGGCACAGGAGTACCTGCTACAGTTCCTGATTTCGATGTGGAGTCCATATCTTCAGTGTTTCATTATTCGAGGTGAGCATATTGCATTCTCTGCGACAGAGGATGTATATTTTTTTACTGGACTCCCATTTCGGGGAACCCCACTACCTACCGAGCCCGTGTTACCTAGAGATGGTCAGTTGGATGACCTAGCTCAGACATACTGTTCGGGAGAGGACTTCATATTGAGGTCGGTGGTGAGGATTGGGGCGATGGATGCCCTTGTGCATCATTGCGTAGAAGCGATGATTGTGAGAGTGTATGGATCTCTCGCTACTCAGCGGATCAGTGGGGGTCAGCTGAGGATCATGTAGAGGGCACTGAGGGGTGAGCATTTTGCATGGGGCTTGATGCTACATGCCAAGATGGTGGGGCAACTCAACAAGTGTTGATCTGTTGAATCAACGAAGTTTTCCTTTGGGTCCATATTGGTAGCGTGGTTTTTGGAGAGGGTGCCCATGTTGTGCCCTCGAGTGTTGTTGGATGTGTCGAGTGCACGAGAGCCACTATTGAGGCGGTGGGCGGCTATCTTGGTTTGACATGGGGGTGGGGAGGGTGGCCATTATTTTTCAGCCGAGCTTGCACGAGTGTGGCATCAGATGCCACAGATCATACTCAAGTTCCCCTATAGTGGGTTGGATTTCCGGGATGACCCAGAGATTGTGCTACCCCCTAGAGAGGTGTTCGACCATAGAGGTATGGAGATATATTTGATGTTTTTATCTTTAGATAGTATAGAATGTTCTTTATGTATGGATGGATGTTGATGCTATCACTTGTTTGTTGTGTGTGCAGATGTAGGACCTCGCGGACACAAGGTTGAGTTGGTTAGAGTGCCAGCATGTCAGGGACAACAGAGACCACCGTGGGGAGAGCCACAAGCAAGGGAGAAATGACAATGGGATGAGGGTGGTGTGAGGTTAGCCGATGATGAGAGAGGAGGCAGGAGATGTTTTTTTGACAATATGGGTACAGGTCTGTCACATGATCCTCCAGCGAGGGTTGGGGGATAGTTCAAGGATTTTCGTTGCCGATTGGAGGCTATATTATAGGGAGTGCCCGAGGGCATGTGGATGCATATCCAGAAGGAGGGAGTCCTGGAGCAGTGTCTAGGCCTTCTGACGAAGTTGCGGACCCTGATCCGTAGAGAAGCTATAGCGGGGGTGGCTATGACTCGGCGACTGCCCCCAAGACCTGAGGGACCCCTAGCTGGTGGGGCACCTCCTCCAAAGAGAGGACCATGTGGTGGAGCCTTAGAGGCACCATGAGTGCCTCTAGTATGTGTAGTGTTGTATTTATATAGGCTTGCGAGCCCATTTTGTATAGGGTAATGTAACCTTGATTTTGTATTTATAAGGGTGAGGTGGTTCACCTGCCTACTGATGTTGTACCTACTATATTATTTTTTGTAAACATTGATGAAACATTGATCGATATATATATATATATATATGAATATACATTTCTGGATCTTTGTGATGTTCACATGTGTTTATGTTTTTGCTTATGATGTCCAATTTATATGTTGTGATAGACCTTTGATGGGATAAATGCCAATATAACACCAGGTTAGCCATATTATCTTCTATTTGATTGCATTGTCTTGGGATATGTGTAAATGTGATTGAATCAAAATGTCAAGATAAAAGTATAACGTGCAGGTATTTGGGGAAGAGGCATGAATTGTGGACATGGTACACATTGTTGAGTTGGAGGACAATGAGTTGGGAATCTAGTAAGATGCTAAGATGATGAATATGGCGGCTACTGGCCTCGGCAAGGAGGCCAATGACAACTATGTATTATGTTTGGTTGTTGGTTGTTGGGCCCAGGCATATGCCACTAGAGTGGAGTAGTTCATGTGAGGGGGTATAAAGGGCCCAAGCAACCGAAGCGAGAATCTATGTCCAATGGCTAGCTCCGTCAGCGTAACTGATGTGGTAGGACTATGGAGGAGGCATATGTCAATAACATAAATGATATATTAGATGCAAGGCATGGAGGAAAAAGAAGGTTAAAAACTCTACAAAAAGTGTACAAAAAGAAAAATCCTAATGTAGAATTGCTATGCTCAAGTGTAAAATTTATTTAAGTACAACCCATTGACGGGTGCTTTGAGAGGGTGGCCTTCAGGAGAGGCTAGGATGTATGCACCTTTAGTGAGACAATGTTGGATTATGTAAGGTCCATGCCATAATGACTCAAATTTTCCATCGTCGAGGGTATCGTGAGCAATATCGTAAGAATGGACGAGGTCACCTTTATTGAATGATCAAAGGTTGACATGGTGATCAAAGGTGGTCTTTGACCATTTTTTGGCTACTTCATTGTTTTTTAATGAAGACCTACGGTCTTCATCCAGTGACTCTAAGTTCAGCAAACGCTGCTCCATTGGAGCAGTGTTGGGTAATAGCTCAATAGTGGTGCGTAAGGTGGGAATTTCACACTCGATGGGTAGAGTGGCCTCGACCCCATGGACTAGATGAAAGGGTGTGAAACCAATGACAGTTTTAAATATTGTGCAATAGGCCCATAGTGTGGAAAACAATATATGATGCTAATTGGTCTTATGTTTGTTAACCGTGCACTGCAACATGGTTTTAAGGACCTTGTTGACTACCTCTACCTGTCTGTTGGACTGAGCGTAGTATGGGGAGGCGAACTCATCGTAGAAGCCTAACCTAGAGGAAAGTTCGATGAAAATCTCATTCTCGAAGTGTTTCCCATGATCGGAGATGAGCTATAGTGGGACTCCAAAGCAGGAGATGATGTGGTTAAACAAAAAACATGTTGTAGTGTCAGCGGTGTTGTTGGAGGTAGGCATGGCTTCAGCCCACTTGGTGAAGTAATCGACTGCAATGATGATTATTTGTGTCCATTTATATATGGA
Source organism: Picea mariana (assembly GCA_032191745.1). Classification (NCBI taxonomy): domain Eukaryota; kingdom Viridiplantae; phylum Streptophyta; class Pinopsida; order Pinales; family Pinaceae; genus Picea; species Picea mariana. The sequence continues at coordinate 14,865 of JASDQU010261333.1, forward strand.
GGGTTTCAAGTCATGAAGTCTATGCCCCATTTGTAAAAGGGGCCTGCAGTAATGACTAGGTGTAAAAGAGCAGATGGTGTTGATTAAGGTTGGTTGTCATTGATGTCAACCCTTCAAGAAAGACCCGTAGAACAAAGGTTTGGGTAATGGACCTAGTAGTGTTTGATGTAAATATGACTCATTACTTTTTTTTCATGATTGATAAGAAGTAAATATGGATGAACTCCAAAGTGGTCCCCTTATGGTGAAAGCCCTCACGGGAAGATGCTTTGTGGACCCATGCTTAATTGTGGAATAATGAGATGAAGGAAAGTGAATTTGTCAAGGAAAATATCCTAGATGGATAGTTCTTTTCATGTCATTTCCGGTGGTATGTGGAACGTCACATAATTCTTCACAGCTAGAGAGTTATGGCCATGAGAAGTTGGAGACCCCAGGTTTGGGTAATGGACCCAAGTTTGTTTGAAGGTTAATGGTATGAGTTATGATATATTTTCAGATAATACTATTCTATATGGATAGTAAATTTCATGCCATTTTTGGTGGTATGTAGAACGTCGCATAACTCCTCACGGTTTGAGAGTTTTGGCCTTACGAAGTTGGAGGACCCTCATATGCCATCTAGAAGCCCCAAAAGGTCAAAGTAATCAAAGTAGTTTAAGAGATTTTAAAAGGTAAATAATAAATTGAAGTGATGAGTGTATTATAATTCAAAGTGAATAAAAAATAAATTATTTCAATAATATTTTTAATGG